>VUYV01000785.1:0-135978 GCA_008711295.1 Anarhynchus alexandrinus | reverse complement strand
AAAACGGTATCCAGCTAGAGCTGCTAAACACCACACACAACACCGCTCTGGAATCAGCAGCTCTAACTTCTGTGGGGCAGTACTGGGTTTCCTTTTATCTGCATAGCACAAGAGAACGTGACAGCACTCCTGGACCAACAGCACAAGGAAGGAACTTCATTAATCAACCTGTAGTGCTTTGGGAAACTAAGACTGAGGATTAGACAACCTAATCAGGAAAGCAAGTTAAGATTAAATGAACTGAAGTTCTGCTAAAGTACAGTACTGCTTTCTGGTGTAAACTCCTAGTGCTACGTTCCAACGTTATGAAAACATCACACACTCCTACTTTTTAATCACCTTTTAAAAATTCCCTGTTCTGAAAGTAGCTATAAGCTTAAGTAAATTGACTTGGTTCTGAAAAGTTCCTGAACTGAAAGCAGGAAGACTATAAATCCAATTTTGCATACAGTCTTCTCTTAAAGATCTGCTACATTTGTGAATATTAAAATTCAGTGCTTGCAGCTATTGCATTCAAAGCAGTTATTACAAACTGCTTTAAGGGCACCTAAAGAAACAGTAACAAAAAACCTTAAAGGAAGTACTATAAGTGCAATTCCAAAGAAACCTTCAGTAAAAGCAAGAAAAAAAAATCTTGAGTATTTTTTGTTATTTTATTTTTTATTACAGAGCAGCAGGAATTTGCTCATAGTTTGTACAGATAAAACTGTATTTTTTGCTAAATACATCCTGTGTAAATCTGGCACAGTGCTTACAGGGGGAAAAAAAAGCTTGGTTAGCAATACACGAAAATTCTGTGACTAGCACGGACATTTAAATGGGGCACATCACATATTCTTATTGTCACTATACCTCCAGAAACAGTAAAAAAAAAAAATTGTTCACATTAAAACCTAATACTGATGTAATGAAGATACTTGACCTTGTATTCACATCTGAATCTTGTATGCTGGAGCTCAGTATTTCTGAGCAGTCAACATTAAATCTTAGTCCCCGATAACTTCTGATTGCTGCCAACATATTAATAAGACTTACTGTTAAAAACTTGGTAATATACTTGATCGTATTTTTAACAGTATAATAAAATTCGACTTGAAACTAAGGACACGTCTGGATTTTTCATTTGTTATCCTTAAGATAATTTGGGTAAGCTATAGGAAAGCACCAAGTTTTGGGGGTTTTTTTGAACGAGAATCACTACCATGAAGATAAGTTGCAGATACAGTCCTTCTTAAAGTTATTCTAGTGTAAAAAATTTATAAGAACAGAAAAGTCTTCAAATTATGAAGGGCAAATGCAATTAGACTTGCAAAAAGCACCATGCCTCTATTGAGGCCTTGATCACCTTCCTCCCCAGAAAAAAGGAAAAAAAAAAACAAAACAAACCAAAACCAACAAACAAAGTATAACTTTTGGAAAATATCACTGCTTGGCAAATGAATACCAATGGTTTTGGGTAAGGAGTTGGAAGGAGTATCTGTTACCTGCTGCTTTCCCAAATTTTAGAGAGAACAAGAGCACACAGACCCACGCCACATTCCACCCGTAAAACAAAAAGCACTGAAAGCAACTTCGAGCTGGAGGGGTAAGCAGTAACAAGAGTTTTGATGTTCCAAGTTTCCAGCTCACAAGGATCTTGTAGACATTGCTTTACTCTAGAAATGAGGCATGTGGATAACTTAACTTGACAATAAAGCCTGGCAGAGAAACACCTAACAGCAATCTCATAGTGGAAAAGAGGAATTTCAGAGTATCATCTCTTCCAACATGAAGGCTGTATAAAAACAAGCAGGGAGGAAGCACAAAATAAAAATTTACATTGTTCTCTAAAGCACTTGCTGTCCTTGCAACTCTTCCTTAAGTTGGTAAGTAAAGAGCAAGACTGCTAACTCCTTTCATTTCTCAGGACCTGTTTTTCAAGCACACTTCTCTAACTCAACTTGTGTATCCCTATGACCACCCTTACATCTACACTATTCTTCCTTTCTACAGGAGGTGGCTAATCCTATCCAGTTAAATGCATCCATTTCCCATCTCTTCTGAAAGCTAAGACATAAATATTTATGAGGGTCACAGACAACCTTTCATCAATTTCTCTAACCATAAAAGCAGATATTATGTAAGGTACAGCAATGCCAAGGCTAAAATTAATAGGAAAAAAAAAATTTGAAACTTATCTTAAAATTAGAAGAAAGTTTGAAGGAGACAGATGTTAAAGATAATGTCTGGAAGTAATTTGAGGAAAGGAAAAAACAGTTTGTCATGTTGTCATCTTAAAACAACATCCTAAGGCAGAAATCTAGGTTTTTTCTGTATTCACTAAGTATTTCAAAATAACGTTTCAAAGAAGAAATCGTACCAGCCTAACAATTTCAGTTTTAAAAAATATTCAAATTCAGCTGTACATAGCTACATTTTTCCTCCCACAGGAATCAGAGGAAGGCAGGGTATGTCATCAGTTGTCTCAATATCGTCTAGGAATGAACAACCAGCATGCTGGGGAAAAAAGGTAGCACTTGGGCAGGGGGAGAGAATTGACTTATAACAGGGATAGTAATTTTACATACTGCTGATGCTAACTGGAAAAAAAAAAAAGCACTTGCATCTTTAAGCAAGTAAGTCTGCAGAAGCAAATTTTACAGAATCTAAGTTTTCATTAAAACAGCTTACAGGAGAGAAGCCTGTAAGAGCACGAAACCCATGAAGTAATACTAAAAAACTTTTAAAATCAAGTATGGAATGTAATGAAGCCTATCCACACAATTTTCTACAGGGATGAAGTAAAGAGCCTCAGAAATTACCAAGCCTATAGTCACAGTAAGCTGACACAAAAAGGGGAACCTGTTCCAGTGCACCTTTTGTCTCCCAGGTTGCACATCCCTGCCCCTTCTGCACAGAAGCCAACAATCATGTGAAATCAGTCACCAATTCGATGGGGAAAAAAACACATTAATTTTTTGGTGTATCAGTTACTCAACCAATCAATAAGCTAAAGTAAAAACTCTACAGATGTGTGACTGCTAGATCCAGAAAGAATGCGGTGGAGGAGTTTGGCTTCCTTTTGGGGAAAGAAAGCAACCTGCTGTTCCAATACATCGATGTGATGTGAAATTGTGCCCTCACACTCTCTTCTGGCTGCAGCTGAAGCAATTTATAAGATGACTGTCCTTTCTGCTTTCCACTGCCACTTTGCTAGAAGTCACCAGCCCCCAAGAAGCACAGGTATAACTGAAAGTGCCAACCCTGGCTCTTCACTGGTGCTTCCAAAACAATCCAGCTTAGCTGGAACGTCCTTGTTAGCAGGATTTTTCCAACTTCAACCACTTTAATTTTGATTAGGCAACCAAATGTACTTAATGTTACACTAGCAAGTTTCGTATGGCAGATAATCCTAGTTAAGGGGGGAAAGAGGGATGTTAGGAGATGAGAATAGTCATTTCTAGTCTGGGTCAGCTGCAAAACTAATGCAATTTTTTACTTGCAGCAATGATAAAAGCAAAACACTTGGGCAGAAAAATGCTTAAGGTACTATCTGAATCACTACCAAGAACTGACTGAATTACATCATTCCAGTAGCTTATTTATAAATTAACCAACGAACAAGGGCTCATCAACATAGAAATAATTACAGAAATGCTAAAACTTCATTAGTAAATAGTCAGAATGCAGTAATAGCCATGCTTTGCTCACTATTTACACCTTGTTAAAACAAAGCTCTTTGAAGACTAACCTGTAGCATGGCTGCACAAATGCAAACACCCAACACTGCTATGAAGCCCTGACCTACATCTTGCCACCTGCTTGCAAACCATGGGTTTACGCTTGTCCCGGTTTGAGGTAAAACAGAACTAATTTTATTCAGTAACTTTGCTTCTTAGCTGGGTCTCTTCTAACTACTGAAATTAACAGCATATTGTGCAGACAATGTTCACTCTCTCAGAGGGATAAGACCAATGTTTATAGCTGGTGCCCAGGCATGGTATGCAGAGAGGCTCTTGCTTATACGTATTGCTGTAACACCCAAGGGCAGCCAACTTTGTTGTTTGCCCCGTTGGAGGGTTGGAAGTGGAAAAGCGTAGTGGGGTCCCACCTGCGGGGAGGAGCAGACAGGACAGGTGACCCAAAACTGACCAACAGGGTATTTGATCCCATCTGCCTCATGCTCAGTATAAAAGCTAAGGGATCAAAGGGTCAGCTCTCTTTCTTCAATGACCGGCATCTGAGGAGGACCCTGTTCGTCTGCCTTTGATCCCGATCCTGAATGCAGATCTGGAATCCAGTTCCCGTCCGTCACTGAGTCCAGCCTGGGACTGCCCCAGTGCCAGCCGGTGACGTGACTGTCATCCTGGGAGCTTGATACAGTTTTGTATATATTTCATTATTTTCTTTTTATTTTATTATTAATATTTCATTAAAGTAGTTTAGTTCCTTCTAAACTCATAAGTCTGTTTTTCCCTCCTCTGCCTTTCTCTTTGAGGAGGGGTAGAGGGGAGCATCTGGGGTAGTAGCCGATTTGGCCTAAACCACGACAGATTAATTGGCGCCCAACAACAGCCCTGCTAACAGTTAAGCACCAAGTACAATAAATCCCAGATCAGCTAAGGCCTGAGAGAACTACAAAGCAAGTATTTCTTCTGCAAGATCAACAGTGGTTTGTAGTAAGACTTCACTGTGATAGAACCTATCATTCTATTTCTGCAGAAATCTACAAGGAAAAAAAGTCACTATTGGGGAAAAGACTAACATAAAGCTTAGAGCTAAACAGTTCATCTTTAATTGCTTCCCAATGACATCTTTTCCTCCTTGGTAATTTTCAATTAAGCTGCTTAATTAGAACAGAAGGACCCAGCAAGTGTGAACACTTCATTTCTACAGCAGACCTCAAGCACATGTCTGACTGTAGCCAGTCCCCCCATTACAAAGTTCCTTACAACACCACTGTACTGACTAGCAACATTTATTTTAAGAGAGAAAATCAAACAAAATCTTCTGCTTCTCAAGATCTGGAAACTACCACAGTCAGTCTTGTAAACTACTAACACTTGACACTTTTCCCAAAATTCTCCTCTGTTCTTGGGCAGAAGCTTCTAAGTGCTTGATTACTATAATTGTGACAGAAAGACAAAGAGTCACAGAAAAATGTAACAAAGGCTATTGAAAGAGCGGAGAAGTGTTGAAGCACCTTTTGACTGACTATAAAAATACAGTAAACTGCAAAAAGACAGAAATTGTCAAACAAGTTAAAAATAAATTAAGCAAGATGCAAATTAGTATTCATACCTTTTTATTGCAAGCTGAGATAAGAGATATTGAGACCTATTTAAATGATCTAAAGAAGTACTTTTTCTTCTGCAAGTTACACCAACTAGAACTAAGCATAAAAAAATAAATAAAATAGAGCTCTTACAACAGTACTGGCAGTTCTTCATGTTCTTATCACAGAAAAAATACTAATCAGAACTTCCTATTCTTTTTTTACTAGTAAATTTGGAAACAGAGAAAGGTTAACTGATTTTTCCATCTTGGATTATTATAAATTTTCATGTAAATTTGGATTATAACATAACAGCATTTACAGAATATGCATGTACATTCAGCTCTGAGCTTTTTCCCCCCATTCACAAATAGATTATTTGATTAAAACTATGCCATGTTATTTCAATAAGAAAGAACAACAGACCTATTTAAGTCTGACATTGCTCTACAATGTGTAAAAACGTGTGGAAATGTTGACAGGTTTGTCAGGTTTCCACACACACATATAAGCCTCCCAGGTGAGGCTGCAAACTGATCAAAGGTTAGAACTGCAGAAACAGGAGCTGAGACTGCTTCACCCAGCCCAGCTAGTATTCAGCTGTCTTCTCTTCAATGCCTCAGAACTACTAATGTCAAAATATTAATTGGTGTCAGTCACAATGCTTCATCCTTAGTGCTGCTTTTTCAACCTCAACTACATCCTAACTCATCTCTGGGAAAAAAAAAAACAAACCCAACCAAATTTAAAATGAAATTTCCAAGAACAGCACTTTATCTTTTTTTTTTTTTAAATGAGAACCTCTGAAATATGTTTTCATCACTAAAGTAAAGATGGTTGAGCACTACATAGCACAGTATAAATCCAAAGGGTAAGTGCTGCAGTTAAGTTCTTGGCATCTGCACAAATAAGATCCCAAGGTCTCAATCTACATACCCCAAAAATAGGGTATATTTAATTAAGAACTACTTATGAAAAAAATCTATACTAACAAATCTGGATGGATTTTCAGGAAAATTCAAGCCACACCAGAAAAAGTTACATACAACTGGGAAAAGAGATACTATGACAGAAAGTGTCAGGCTGCTTGGCTCAACTATACATATATTATACACAACAGTGATTAACTGAGAAAGACACAGACCTAGGATAAAAGATAACAAGATCTGTAACAGCCATTATTCCCCCTCTCCTGTGCACAAACTTTACTCTTCTAGCAGAAAGTTCCATTCTTAGATAAGAAAAAGCTACCAACTGGGTTTGATCCCAAAGTTTCAGTTCACTTTTTAGATTAAATCACAGTCTACATGAACCCTGAAGGTGAAACATTGAAATTGAAATATGTTTTTAGTGGAAGCTGGTGCCTAGGCACTGGATGCTGGACTACTAGTCCATGATCTTTGGAAAACCCAGGCAATGCAATGGAGTTACAGTACTCTGCACTATTTGGAGCATCCCAAATGCACAAAGGACATGCCCACGGAGAGTTCTACGGTGCAGCCGAGAAGTAACAAAGGAATATGCAACTGTGGCCTTGTTATCACTTACTGGACAGATGTACCATAAAATGGTAAAAACCTTTACAAATACTGCTCTCAGAGAAGCCATCAGCAAGTAAATCAGCAGCACACATAAGCCAAGGGCAGAATAAATCATACACGTATACCACATTAGAAAGCAACACACGACAGTCAATACCATTAAATGTTAGCAGGACACAGAAGGAACAGAATGAATGTCCTCCTACCCTATGACAGCAGCAGACATTCATCAGGACAATAAAGTTATATCCCATCTTGTCTAGATCCAAAATAAACCTGCTCAAGGTTCATGGCAAGCTGATGTGATTTTACATACACAGTTCTTGGATTGGACATGAGTGAACATTTGACAACTCAGTAACACTCAAACTCAGGTGTTAAGAGCAAACATTCCAGATTGACTTTATGTTTGCAGTTGGCCAAGGATGAGCATGGGACAATTATCAGCTCTTTAAACAAATAAGCTTCTAAGTTATTTTCAAAAATTCAAAAATTATTTAGTTAGATTACAGGCTAAATATAGCATCAATGCAGTTAACACTTGAGAGCAGAAGAGAACTTAAGGAACTTAATAGCCCTGCAATCATAAATGGCATACACAACAGCAAACCCAACCACACAGCTGAAGAAATATGAGCTGAGATACCCGTATCTTCCTGTGCTGGCAGAGGTCAACATACTACTTGACTAGCAGTGGGTAGTATAAAAAATTGTCTTCTAGATCTATTTTAGATACAGTTTAAAAGAATGGTTTGTATATAAATTAAGAAATGTGGTTGTCATGGAAGCCAAATCTTTATAAGCCTCTAAAAATCCCAATTCGCTCCCTAAAATAAAAATTACTGCATATTGCTTATCCTTTCCTTTAAATTCAGTAGAGCTGTTTTTCATCACAGCACGGTTTGCATTCCACAAGGGCCAATATCACTAGCTTACATAATAGTAAAACCAACCTTGACAGAGACAGCGCTAATTAACAGACATAAAAACAACTCAAGCAGCCACACAACGCAGACTAATCCTTGGTGCTACAAATGCCAAAGACATCTCAACTAGCACTTCGTGTGTGTGTTTGCGCGTAGGTGGAACAATCAGTCATTCATCCCAATCTTGTACGTGTAAACAAGAAAATGCAATACATGTAGAATAGAGATTACATCTTACCTCATTCAAATGCATGAAGAAAAATAATAACAAAAAAAGGACAGTAAAACTCTATAAACACTTAAATATTTTTTCCCACTGAAGCTACGATACGAAGTTAATAAAATAATTTTAAACTCTTTCACTGCTTATACGCTATCAGTGATACAGATAGTTTGGCAAACAGAAAAATAGATTGAGCACAATTCATTACATGACCACAGGCTTCCCCCAAACAACAGATGCTGCAGACCGACAGCCCAATTCATTGTCATTATAGAGCCAACAAATCTGATAGACAGACCACTGAAAAATTCCCCAGCACAGAGGAAGCCTCCACATTATTCACAATTCTGTCGTGCTTTATTCACAGCCTTGCTCCTTCCTTCACCCCTTGCACTGGATGTATGCCAGGAGAAAAAAGGGCTACAAGCAATCAAGGCACAAGTTAGAGTAGCCCTACGGCTCTTCGTGCTTTCGCAGTGCCACCAAAATTGGCATCCCAACAAAGGAAATGCTTAAGGCCTCATTTTTCTCTAAGTGGATTTTGTGCCAGAAAATTCTTGGGAAAGCCTAAAATTGGGCTCGCAAAATTTAGAGCCTATAGGCCATAATCAAGAAGAACCAAACGTACCTTTTTAAATTAGCGTTCTAAATTATCTAAGTGGAAACATCTTATCTTGAAAACTTTGTTTGCTTTGTTACAAGGATTGATGCCTAAATGTGAATTCTTCCCACAACATTCTAGTAGTATCTTTTCATTTATCCATAACCACTGCAGGCTGTCCAACGTCCAAGTGCAATCCTATCTCAAAATCAACATCTGCTCATAGGTCCCCTAAGTATTTTTCAGTTTAGAGCTGCCTCCCCTCTCTCCCCACCCCAAAGTGTATGTTTCAAGAAAGAAAGGAGGCTCTGGAAAAAACAGTTTGCTTTTGGAGAGGGAATCTCAATCAATTTGGACTAAGAACTGTATAATTAAAAAAAAACCCACCATGAATATACTGTATGCTTGCCTTAGATTTACAAACACGTACCATTGCATATTGCATTGCATATTCTGACAAAACACAGAATTCTTACACAGACAAACATATTTCCAACACACAAGGCAGTCTCACATCAATAAACTTCCTTTTTTTCAACAACAGTAGGTATATTGCTAATGACAATCACTGAGGACCAGACAACAATTCTCCAACAGAATTAAATTTAACTTAAAAAGAATGCATTATACCAATGCACTTCAGTGGTAGCCAGAACTCTTTATCATAAGAACACCTTCATACTTTACAACCAGGATTAAAAGCTATCTGCCACTAAAAAGATTTCAATTTCTCAAGCCTGCATACAATCCTACTGATTTCAACAAGATTCTGACTTCACAGCTTCAAGACTGAACACGTAGTAACTCCAAAATTTAAATCAACTTTAATCACATTGAAAAAGCTTCAGCTACTTTATTTTTGCATTACTTTTAAGAAAAAGCAAGTATTATGTAAAGCCAGAAAAGCAGTTCTGCTCTAAAGCAGATGTGAAGTTGATACACAAAGTACACACAGAAGTGAATCACAGTGGAGTACCTGCACTACCCTACACAAATTAAGGCTACCTAATTGTTTTAAGACATCTCCTTCCCACCCACCAGCTCACTCTGAAATAACTAATTCAGTTTTCATTTGCTGGGTAAAGTTGCCACCACACTATCCACGCCCACATCCGACTCATATAAACTGTCTTTTAATAAGCAGAATCCAGCAGAGGTCAGAAATGGCCCTAGACAGGAAATGCCTGGGTGTTTTCCATTCAGGCACTGCAGATTACTCTTCTACATGAAGACAGCCCAAGTCTAGGGTCATGCTGTTGTACAAACTTAATTTTAAACCATTTTCTGCTTAACCTGCACTATTACTCTTTGAAGATACTGTAACAAGGAACTTGGAAGCTTACGAATTCAGTTGCCCTATTGGTATTTGTATTTCATAATATTTCTGTTAAATCCAATTAACTGTTATGTACCTTCTGGTTTTGACATTCACATGACATAAGACAAACAAACCATTAAAATACATTAATGAAAACTCAAACCAGACAACTGTTCAACTCCGCAGCCTCAATCCAAACTGGAGTGCATCACCACTTCCCTTTTACACTACCAGTACGAAACAGTAGCTTGCAATATCCAAGAATGACCTCAGGACCGTGACAGCACGAAGCTTTTTTGCACAGCACACCTGGAATATAACATGCCTGACTATTGCCTTACAGTACTAATTGATCGCACAAGCGTTTTAAAAAACGTTTCCTGAATGCCTCCTAGTGAGAAGTGAAGTGCATCAACAGGATGTTATTTTAAAAGGAGAAATAATTGCCAGGGAATTAATAACTTGGACTTATGCAACACTTATGCAGCCAGTTGGAAACACTAAACCATGAAGTAATTTGCATCCCCATCTCTCAGCAGGGCACAGATGGAGACTTGCAAAAAGCCAATCTGCAGGTCAGCACATTCAGGAGGTAACAGCAGTTGCAAAAAGCTCGCGGCATCATAACAACAGCCCTCTTTGCAGAAGATTTTTTAAAACAAAACAAAAATCTGCATCTTCTGACAAATACCGATCGCATCATTGCCCGCAGCGATACTCCGAGCCCCTGCTGTTTTATCGGTGCGCCAGGGAGAACCAAACTACCCGGGTTTTCACCAGGGCTGCTATAAACACGGGACACCCTTCCAGAAGGCGGTGGTTTTGTCCCCGCAGCTGGCAAGCCGAGGAGCGCGGCTTACGCTTCCCCAGCCTGGCGGGGGGCTCCGGCAGCTACACACCCCCCACCGCCCCCCTCTCCCCGCTTTAAGCTTCTTCACCGGCGGTAAAAGCTGTGCCCGAGAGCTGGCCTTGCGACTGCCCCTGCAACACCCGCTTGGCTCCTGCTGCCCAACGAGGTGGGGGGGGGAAGAAACGATTTAGTTTTTAATTGCACAGTGCCCGCAAAACATCGTCTTAACCCACCGCAGCCACCAGACACGGCTTACCCAAGCGCCTTCTCGCTCGGTGGGCGCTTCCTAGCAGGGCTGGAGCTGCTGCAGCAGCAGCAGCCGGAGCTTTTGCATTGCCAAGGGACCGGGGGGGATTTGAGGGGCAGGGTGTTAAAAACGCACCCCCGGCAAAGCAGCGCTCCCGACGCCGTGCCCCGCCGGGCGGCCAGGCTGCGCCAACGCAGCGCCGAAGGGGCGGCCGGCACTCACACCCCCCGGCCCGCCCCGCCATCTGGCAGCAGGCGGCCCGCGCCGCTCTCTGCAGGTAGCTCCCTATTTGGCAGCGCTGGGTACTGACCTCCCCGGCGGCGGCGGCGGCGGCGGCTCCTCCATGGCGGCTGCAGGGACCAGCGCGGCGACGTCTCTCATGCATGCACCCAGGCCGGCATGGCGGCGGATCCCAATGCGCGGCCCGGCCTGGCCCGCTGCGGCGCCGGGGGGTGCAGCGAGGAGGAGGAGGAGAGAAGAGGGAAGGGGGGGGTGTCTCTACCCAGCTGCAGGAACTCGGCCGCGCAGAGCCGCCCGCGCGGCCGCCATCTTGGAAACAGCCTCCGAGGGCAGCGAAGCCGGGAGCATCGCTACGGCGCGCGAGGAGGGACCGGCCGAGCCAGAGGCGTTCGCTCCGCCGCGGCCGGGCGGGGAGCGGCTCGGGGCGTGGGCTGCCCCCGCCCGCCGATGCCCCCGCCGGGGGGGGGGCGCCCGCCCCTCAGGCTAGGCGGTGGGGACGGGGCGCGCTGCGGGGCTGCGGCGTTTCCCTCTCGGGAGGAGGCGGCGGCGGCGGCGGGGGGTGGGATGGGGGTGGTGTTTCCCCGCCGGTCTCCTCCCGGGGCCGCGGGGCCCGCGCGTGTTGCGGCGCCAGGCGGTGATGGAGGCGCGGCGGGAGCTGCCGCCCGGCTGCCCTCCTCCACCCGCGGCAGAGCTNGCGTTCGCAGCGGGGGGGGGCGGGGGGGGGGGGGGGTGTTTCAGAAAAAACCCTGCAAGTTCGCACGGGTTCAGCAGCCGGGGACGGAAGAAAAATGCCATTACTGAGGGGAAGATGGTTTACCTCAGCAGGTGGCGGCTCCCTGCAGCCCTACTTGCGTGATGGCCAACGCCTCCTCAGGCTGGGGCTACCACAGCCTTCTCCGAGGAGATCAAAGGCGTGAAAGGCCTTCAGGGTCCCCTTGAGGAGAGGGGTTGCATGGAGTGAGCAGGGGTGCTCAATGCTTTGAAGGCAAAAATATATATATAAAAATAAATAAAAATAAGCGGGCATCATTTATTCCGCTGCTCGCGGAGCAAGTTGTTTCATGTTATGAATCCGGCTTTTCTGCAGCCTCCAGCAGCGCTGGTTATCGGCCTTGAACGGAGAACGGGAGCCACGTTACCCATTTGGAAATACAGAGAGGAAAAATGTAATTTCCTGAACTATAGCTTGGCTGGAATACCAGCGTTAACGCCCTGCAAAGGCAGAAAAGTGCCATGAGTTACTCAGTTGTTACAACAGGTGAAGAAGGGCCTCGTCTTTAGTTTTATAGGACTGGAAGCAGAGCGGCAAACCCCGGCATCAGTAATGTGTATAAAAACAGTATGTGTTATTTCTGAAGAGCGAAATTTGAACTTGGACCAGCATCAATGCTGGGTTCTGCTGTATGCGCAGTTCCTTCGTTAAATTAACTGTGCAAGAAATTTACACAGGTTTCTAGCCTGATACTAAAGTTCCATTGTAAAGTCACTGTTCATGATGCAAAGTTGTCCATGTGTCTGTCCAAGTTTAAGAAAAGAAGTTTCTACAAATTGATTTTAACAGGCCCTTTGAAATAAGAGATTTTTTTTAAAGCTGAAATACAGAAGATGCTTCTACTATACATTTACCATCTTAATAAATAAATGCATTAAAATGTGGGACCAGGTGAATAACATCATCCAGGAAGCCAGTTCCCTATTTTCTATAGGTCAAGAAAAGTACCTGGATCATCATGACCCTGATGGTCATGACATTTAAACATGAAGACGTTCAGCTTTTACATGCAGAATTACTACTTAAGATTACTTCATATGGTGGAAAAAAGCAGTATTTAGCATGTTAATAATTTTTGGTCAACTACTTGAGCCCAAAACCAAAAAGCAGTTCTAAAGGCAGATACAAACAATACATTCCTACTAATCTGTGATCGTGAATTAAACCTAGAAACTATAGATGAAGAAAGTCAACATTAGACATTCTGAAGTGCTAACCTAATAAATCACTTGTCATCTCCATAAAAACATAAAATCTCTAAATCTAAAGCAAAGCTGCTTATTTCACAGTGTGCACTTTTTTAAGTATGATTGCAAAGAACAAATGGCTCAATGTCATTGATGAAATAAATGCATAGCAATGGCTTTTAGCATTCTTCTCAGCTATGTTATGGATCATCGTCTAACACTATCTCTTCAGCTATTTGCAGGGCAGAGAAGTCTTTATGTTTAGCAATCACAGCAAAATTTTTCAGCTTTGCTTCTTCAATCAAAACAATCGGTGTAGTGGTATGTTAGAAGCCCAGAGTTTTCATTAAGTAGGAAAAAAAATATCTGATAGTGCCTTTTGCCACAGATGTGATGGCATGAGGGTGTGGATGCACACATGTCCCAGGGGCCCTTGGCAAAGGTGGAAATGGGGACTGTCCACTGCCGCTACTGTCTGTAAATATTAAGATGATTTACTGAAGCAAATTTGGGTTCACTGCAGCCTCGCAAACAAGGAGGTCCAGAATAAACTTCCCTGCACGCCGCTTCCCCTTTCCCTTTTGGGCAACCCAGCGCATTGGGTTGCATCACATTCTTGTGTTATACCATAGAGAATATGCTAAAACTACAGATAACTGGCCAAGCAAAGCATCGTGAGCAACGTAGCTCCTGGCATCAGGGAGAAAATTGTAAGAGGAGAGGCTTATGAATGGCCTACAGAGAACTCGGAAGGAAAGGAAGAGATGCAGGAATATATGGAGCTGATAATACAGGAAACGACAGGTGTCATAAGACTGTCAGAGCCCATATAGAGATAATATTTAGCAAAGACAAAATTTAAAGAAGTTACAGAGGTCTTACAAAAATTGATATGCACAAAATTCTTTTAATTATTTTTGTCTTCTTTTAAGGAATTTTTTATTTCAAAGACTCCCTGACTGCCAGTTTGCGAGTCTAAACATATCAACAGGGCACAGGTGCATGGAAACTGATAAATGAAATTTTTCACTCTGGTTCCACTACTGGAACAAAAGACGGCACCTCATTAAAACAGACATCACAATAAATGATCCCTTAATCTGTCAGAAAATTGAGTTAAAATATTAGTAATATTAATGGATTTTATTGCCCGATGTTGCAAAATCATGAGCCCAAAATTCTAGGTTAAAAAGAAAACAGGCAACTGTCAAAATAGACAAACTTTTTCCAGTTTAACTTCTGTTTTCTGAAGTTTTAGGATAAATTTTCTTCTTTTTCTCACCAATCATGTGGGTTTATATTTTTAGCAGATACTGCCATTGCCTAGGAATTGCTTTTGATTCCAGCAGCATGCCCTTTTATTACACCAGCAGTCCCAGAACTTGCAATGAAAATTTAAGAGATGGCAACAGCATCCCAGTAACAAAAATAGGTCTTTCAAATAGCTTTTTAATTTCTATTGCAACTACCTTTTACATTTATATCTATTGTTGGGGCATAGATTCTGTTACTCCTTTCTCCTCATTTCATCCCAAGTATCAGACAGGATTGTACATGCAGCTGTGCTTTTGTCACTTGTGAGTTCTACAGCTCTCTTCTATATCCAAAAAATACTAATGAAGAAAAAGAAAGATATGGTCCTTGTAGGTAATTAAATATGTTATAATATATAAAATATATCTATATAATATATAGATAATATAATATATATGTTATATATATCTTTCAATTTTTTCTCCCAGTACCTGTCACAAAGCCAGATTTTTATTTCTCATTATGAATGTTATGCAGAATAAGGCACAACTTGTTCTTTTTTTTTAACCAGTTAATGAAATGTTGTAACCGGATGGTTCTTGACTGTGAAATACATGCAAAAATGAAATTCTCAACAAAAACAGCTTTGTAGATTTAGTTTTTTCTTCCAATAAATTATTTATTTAAATTTCACTAAAAGCTGTTTAAAAGTAAAAGCAAAGTTAATTAGACGCAGTCCCACTTTCAGCAGTAGACACTGGAAAGCAGCAGCCTGCTAGATATAGTTAGTCTAGATCTAGTTAAACGTACTGAAGACAGAATTTTCATTTTTTTCTTGGTCTCAGATTAGAAATGCTCTTCTGCAATGCGATGTAGAGTAAAACATGAACCATACCTGCATTTAATATGTAGAAGACAATCTGATGCCATTTCTTTCTTATGTAGATATTGCAGCTAGCTACTTCAGAGTCAAAATAAAATACCAAGACATATTTCTACCTGGAAATATGCAGATTCTTCCATCTACAGTTTTGTTGCTTCCACAGCAGAACAGGTTGGGTTTTTTTTTTTTTTAAAGAATCCAAACTCAGTTTTCAATGTTGCATAACTTGAGCTTTGCTGCAACTGATTTGAAGTGCGAACCTCTGAAAGACATTAGGGAGTCGTGCTGTATATACCCCTGTTCAATCATCTGTTACTGCTGTGATTCATTCACTTCAGAAGCTCGCATGATAGCTGCCAAAGCTTGTTCAGCAGCGTAGTTTAACATCCATGCTATAATAGGAGCCAGCTAGCTTGACGGAGGTAAGAGTATTTCTGTCTAAACACTGTCATCTCACATGCTGCATGTCAGATCACATAGGGCTTGATATCATTAACTCATCACTATTAAAGGAGTATTTGTTAGTAAGAGTGGCATGAGGTCAGAAGCATTCCGGGGATTATTGTCTTATCACTTCAACTGAGTATTATTTTTTTGATACTTCCTGTCCTAAAAAGCAACTGTATGTAACACTGCCTTTGCCATTATTAAAATGGCACGACCCACATAAGAGAAGTGTAAACCTCAGTTGTGCTTAAAGCAGTATGCTTTTACTGTGTAAAGCCTGTCTTTGGGCTTAGTGTCTGTAAAGCTGGGTATAGCTAAAACCACTGGCTTCTATTCAAAGGTACCTAGACACTGGACATAGAAATGATTGTCCTTAGATATAAAGAGACTGAAAATGTTTCTGAGTCTGAGTAATAGTCTGTTACAACAGACAGTAGCATATGCCTCCCCAAGAACTGACTTTGGACCTATGCAAATAAGCTGCACTGAATTTAGTGCTACTTGAACTTGGTTATCAACAACACAGTAAGCCTGCTTAAAGCTAGCTTGGCTCCTGCTAAATCACACTATAATTCTTTCCCCAACTGTATAATAGACAGTATCAGTGACCAGCTGTGGGACATTTATAAACAAAACCAAGATCATTGCAGTGCTTGTTTGCATTTGTGTTCAATACAGTAATTTCGTGTTCAAAGATGCTCCGCCGAAGAATTGGGACCCATCCTCTGAAATTGTGTTTGTAGACCCAGAGCACGTCCATCTTCTTTCTGTGTGTAACTGAGTGCAATTTAGTGCATCGTTCCGTGCAACTCTGTTTTCAAGCATCTTGCAAGTTTGAACACTTGCTTATATTAAAAGTTTTAAAGTGATGCTATTTATTTTTATCAGCCCAGAAAGCAAAAAAATGTTCCAGACTATATCTTTTGAAATATCTGGTTGTGCATCTGAGATTCTTTCTATATCCGCCTTACAGCAGCTGCGTTATCCCAGCAGAAAATAGCTGTGAGATCTGTATCAAACCTCTCTGCCTAGGGATATCTTCTACAGCTCCTGTCCATCTCTCCTCCTTCCAACAGCTCTTTCTGTAAAGTACGAGTGGTCACAGCATCTCGCAGTCCCTTGCCCCAGCAGTTCCTGGCTGTTGCATCAGCTGTACGGAGTGATAAGCAGCCATGAGAAAATTTTAATCTTCATTTAATGTTAATCCCTGCAAACATTTATATACACACCAGTTCACTTACATAATAGGCATGCTGAAATCGATGGGACAACCCTGGGAGAACAGTTACTCATATATTGAAATGTTTGTACGATCCATTTCCGCCTTCTGCTCTGAATCATCTGGAATAATTTAGCACCCACAACTTCGCAAAGTGAGTTTCGTGGTGTAATCCTGTTGATGGCTCGGTTCTGGTGAACAGCAACAGGAAATAAGATATTCTCCGCTTGTTGCAATGCCCCCCTAACTAGAGGATAGCAAGACAGTAACTTGTTCTACAACATCTCCAATTCTGCAGTGTTTCAGATTTTATCTTAAACCTTGATTTCTGCCCACTTCATTACTTTAAAAAAGCTGTTACCTCATTGTGAACATAACTATTTTCATCCTTCTAAATACTTACACAGTTCCTACGGTATAAAACTCTGAAGAGATAATCGCCTGCCACTTAACATTATTTCAGTGCATTCAGAGTTTTTTATTCTCATTTGAGTCTTACTGGCCCCGATCATTATTTCTATAATTGTTTTGCATTTCCTCTTCTTCACAGGTACTGATGTTTATTTTTAGACACATCCATGCTAGGAAACATAGCACACAGCACTTGAAATAACTGTTGAACACTGTGAGCTAATCTGCTTTCCTGGCAGAAGCAGTGTCTCCAGCTACAGCCACCTGAGGAATCCAGTTTGTGACCCTTGTATTAGGGAGCTGAGATCCATGTGACATTCTCTGCCGAGCAGCTACAGAAGAGGTAGCTTCCACGCATTTAGCACCTCTATGAGGCAGTTCAGAAGGAGTCATGGATGGTAGTTATGAATGACACTACTTCTGAAACCTTCCTAGACAAAAATAATGGAGAACCATAAAGGACAGCACTGGAATCTCTGGAAGAGCTATGAAAAGCTGGACAGCAAAGATTAACAGCTCCTTCCCCCATTTTTCCTTCTTTTCTCTTCCCTCCCCAGAGACCTTTAACCAAGCAAAACTTGTATATTCTATAGGATTTTAAAGCGTCTTTTTTCCCTATCCATTTTGTATGATGGAGCTCACACATCCTTCTGTGAAGAATCAGAGCACCACAGATCTGCAGGTATCACGCAGCATTTGGCTGCCCTGCTTACTACCTTCCACTGAGACGAGAGATCCCCAGGATCTCCAGGTGTATTATAAATACCTACTGTTTGTTGCCCGTGTGATAAATTGTAAGGCAGTGTATTATGCCTGTTGGTTTGCTTGATGAAGACAGGTTTCTGAGTGCTTTTTCTTTGACTTTTTCTCTTGCCAGCTTAAGCATTTCTCTGCTCATCTCATTAGTCAGGAGACTCTCTAAAGTTGTGTAGGGAGGCTTCCATCTGTTTGGGACTGAGAAGACCAAGTAGCAGCTAAAGTGGATGATCTATTCCTATTATACTAGAAGCATAGGAGGGTGGATTAAATAAAAGAACATGAATAATCCCAGTGATCTCAACTGTGTTATTTGTAAGATCCATAACATATACAGGCTCCCTCTAAGAGTTTCAGAATTTGTTCAGCACGGCCTTCATGCATTTGTGAGTAAAAAATGATGGCTATAACAAACATATTTGTGCCTTTCTGAAACCTGCCTTCAAGTACTCTATGTTTTGACCTCTCTTAAGGATGGCTATAGACTCAAATAACATGGGTCAGAATCAAAAGCAACACAAAGCTGACTGTCTGCACCATGACCAAAGTTACTGAAGCATCGTGTACTTCTGACTTCAGAATTCCCGTGTTTTCTTCTTCAAATTCGCAACTGTAATATTTCAGCACTGGCATGTATGTCTTTTGAATTAGACCTCATATTAGCAAAACCAAAAAACTCAATCATTTAACTAGGTACTGTGTGGAGATGAAGTATTAACATTTACCATGGAATTCGAGGGATAAAACTATTCCAGAACAAGTGGGTTTGATACAAAGACAGGAAATCAGATTGTTGAGTTGGTTTTTTGTTTGTTTTTTTTTTTTTTTCTGTGGCAGAAGAATCTTCTTATGGAGCTCTACAGAAGTTTATAGTTGCAATGAGCACAAATCCTACCCCAGTTACACCTTTTTTTTCTGACATCCTCCTTCCTCTCCCCCCTTTGCCTGAATAATGCTACATGCATCCACCACAGTTGCAGAGGCTGCACAGAACCAGCAGAACTACCTCTGCAGATGACTTGAAAAAGTTTTGCCTTTGCCGTTGGATGCCCTGTGGAGTTTTACATATCCTTCGTAAGCCTATTATCCCACACACGATGTAACAGTTCCTCCTTTTTCAGTTGTTGATGGGAAAATATGTTACAGATAAGTGAAATATAATCTACTTTTACTATGTTGGCTAACATGTGATTTAGATTTACCCATGTAACCATGACGTTTTTAAAAAAGGAAAAGAAATTTTGGGAAAATTTGAAAAATATTGTTAGCTTTTATTTTAGTGTAAGTATTTTTTATTACCATAGCAATGGCCTTAGTGAAAGTGTGAGAGGGTGCATCATTTTGCTTTTTTTCCTAGGCTCATAATTTTCCCAAAATCTTCACAATGAGCCAATATTTTCCAGATTCAGACTCCATCCAAGAAAGGGTTTTGTCAAAATTTGAACAAAGTGCATTTAACAATTTGGAATCCCATTCAGGTTCTTTCATTCCTAAGAAAAATATTATGGATTGTTTTCCTTATTTTTTCCTACGAATCAAAATTCTAAAAACACTAGTGAAGTGGCATCAAAATAATTTAGGTGAAGAGCATCTGAAAAAAATAGTTTGCTGATATAACCATGCAGAGATAGGTAATCCGTGTGAAAATTCATCTCAGTCTAAGGCTAGTGCAGTTAGTGCTTTGCAGTTGCTACCATAGTAATGCTCAGGGAAGAGCAGAATATCAGGGAAATAATTATTTCTAGTGCATCTGCCAAAGGAAAGTTCAGTAAAAAAATCTGAGACAGCAGTGTCTGTTAACAAGCATTAGATGTTTATATTTTTTTGCTTTAAAAGATTAAGTTCCTATTATCTTTATGGGTATACAGTCAGTCTCATCAATATATGACAATGGTATCACTGATACCATGACTGATTTGCCTGAGATAAAAAACAAAGTGATGTCACTGATTTTTAACCAATTAAGATGTTAAAATATTACATAATCCAAGCATAACTTGTAACTTTATTCTGTTTTTCTTAGCACTGTGAATGCTTTTGAAAATGCTTTTTTTAAAAGATGGTTGCTATCAGCATCTTTGGGTGGATTTCACTATGACTGTGAGGATTCAATGGGCTTTTTTTTTTAAGAGTAGCTATTTTAACTCTAAATTGAACTCTGAAGCCATTGAATTCCACAGCAGTTGCTCTCAGCTGTGGTGATAATTAGAAATACAAACAAAGGTGTCAAAATTTTGTTAGTTGTTGTTTCTATCCAGGGAAAATAGAATGAGATAGTGTGTTGGTGGAGAACGGAATGACCTTGTTGAAGCTGAGGATCTGTCATTGCCCAGTTCCTCCTCTCTTACAGGCTGAATGCTATGGCATGTTTGAGCCCTATTTCTGCTGTTAGTCTGCAGATAGTCTGAAGTCTGGGAGAGAAATTTTCTTCACACTTAATCCCAGCAGAGACACCATTCAATTAGCCCGACTACTTAGCCTAGGCATTAAGACGCTAGCATAAAATATACTGAACTTAGCTAAAAGACTCCAGCTTTCTAACAATGCATGGATGTTGGAGCATACAGAGCTAGGAAAAAAATACTTATCTGCAGATTCGGCACCCAGTTTTCAACGGGGCAAGCGCACATTATTCTTTCAGTAGTACTGGAGACGGACTGCTGACTAGAGCTTGCTTGTTCACCTGTTGGAAGCATTCAGTGTAGGGCAGTTACAAAACTTTTTCATATGTTGCCTAAGTGTAACCCGCCTGAGATGAGATCACAGATTATTTACCTTCTAACTAACTCTTTGGATGGACACTAACTCTTTAGATGGACATTTGAACTATAGCCCATCTGTCTGAGGTGGTCTCTCATGGTCATCATTAGGCATAGATGACTACTCACCGAATGAGAAGATATGTATTCTACAAGCTATGGAAGATGAGTCTATTATGTACTAGATTTCTAAAGGGACAGATAAGGTTAGTAGAAGAATAGGACTGCTATTCTTATCTGGATTCAAAATTTTGAGAATAACACTTCAGTTAAAATTTTTGCATTAAAATATAATATTTACATATTTATAAAACACCTCCAAATGACAGCTGAGTTCTGGGCTCCCCAGCACAAAAGAGACATGGACATGCTGCAGACTCCTCTGATTTCAGCAGTTGTTTTCCCTGTGAGTGGTTTGCCCAACCAAGAGATGAATTGACTCTGTGCTATTCCCCGTTCATGGCACTGCACCTCAGATGAGTTTTCTGATATTATCGCACTGCCTGTAGTTGAAAATAGCCTGTAAGCATATTTAGTGGCACAAGTACATAAAATCTATTTATATTACCGATATTTTTCAGAGTTACATTTCATGCTACATTTATTACAGCTATTCCATAACTCCTTGTCGTATCCACAACAGCCTGCCAACCAGAGTGTGGAATAACAGGATTTCACTGTGAATGGATCTCTCTTCCTGAAGTAACTAGCTCACACAGACTTCAGAAAGGGATGTTTTGCCTGCCTCATCACTTGTCTCAAGAGGATGAGGGCAGAGCTAACAAAATTACTCTCTGATGTAATGCAGTGAATATGAGTCTCCTAGAAAGCTGCAAGTTGTGGGTGTCACAGTCACAGATTGTAGTGTTGTCATCACACGGTCCAGTTTCCTGTGACCTGTAAGGTCAAACGATCTTTATGTGAATTTAAAAGACTTCTGCCTGAGAAAACAGTAACAAGCAACCAGCCTTTTAAATATGCCATTGAATGCTCTTCCTATTTGATCATTAGCATTTTGGTCCGCAGCTCAGTAACTAAAATGTACTGACAAGTTTTCTTCATATTATACTGTTTGCAGTTTTTAGTGCAAACCAGAAGTGAATCTGATGACTAGCTTTACATCAACAGAGCCTTATATTCATGCACAAAGACAAAGGTTCAATACAAAGCAGTTGTGCTCATAATATTGGTTATCAGGGTCCTAGAAGCTGATTATGAAAATGTGGCTGTTTGCATATAAAAATAATCTGAAAGATACTGTTTAAATGTACAGTGTCTATATAGATAGCTACATAAAGAATCAGCCAGCTTACCTACATGATGTTACAAAGCAAGTCCACAAGGTTTTCTACCTGCCTCTTTTTAACATACTTTATCCTTTGGCTTTTTTTATTTTAATTTAGAAATATGGCATTGCTGTTGTATAATATTGGGGGAGGGGGTAATTAAGAAATATCCTTAGATAAATACAATTACAGCCATGACAGGGCACATCCAGATGTGGTATTTAATGGTAGGTTCTGTTAGTAAATGTAGTTATATACAGCAGATATAGAAAGGATAGATAGCAGAAACAAGAGGCTGTTGTAGGTACTGCCCTTCTAGTATGACTTGATCCTTGTACTAACCTGGTTTAAGTGTTCATTCAACAATGGTTGACTGCACTGAATTTAGCTCTTTTTTTTTTCCAAGTGAGAAGTCTTCCTCAAAAATAACTAATTGAGGTTTAATTTATGTCATTTACTACAATGTGTTTATGAACCATGCTTCTCACCTCTGTATATTGCTTAATTTTTATTCTTCCATATGCTTGGATTACATGGCACTTTGTTCCAAAGCATTCTCACTCAGAGTGATCTTCATGTCTCTATGATCTGCCTAGCTGAAAAAGATTTTCTTGGTGTATTCATATTGGGAAAAACTGGAAGATCTATAAATACAGCTCCAGCAGTGCTTATGAGCATAACTGAATATTTTTGCATTGCAGCATAAAACTATAATAAAGTGTGTGTTTTTTACCAGTATAACTAAATCAATAGTAGAGCTGCTACTGGCATACATCATAGACACCCATCATTAGCTTACTGTGAAAGTCTCATTTATTGTGCAGACATGTAGGAAAAAAGTTTATTCTTATCAATAAAATAAGACCCAGTTTCAGTGCCAGAAAGATGCACTTCTTTTTTGCCAAGGGCAAGGGACTCTCTAAGGAACAGGCTGCACAGTTTAGCTGTTGAATGGTCATCCAGCTGCGTGCTCCCCATCTGCCAAATATATAATTAGAGCAGTACCCAGATTCCTTGTCTATAAACAAAAGCCTGGATGTTCTCCTTAGGGCCACCAGCATCCCTTGTTATTCAAGGTTCCTATTTCCTTAAAGTGCTGGATAAGGAAAGAAATTTTTCCAAACCCCTAACCCCATCCAAGTAAGAAAGATACTTAATATTAACATTTTTCAGTGTAGTTCAAGGTCTTTAAACCAAGCTAGCCTGTTTTGCGTTTCCTGTGTGAAATGCAAAAGCACGGCGGGATTTGCAATGTTCAGTGTCCCTGAACATCTTTGCAAGCGTATGTAGCTATGCATTTAATCTGCATTTGGTAGGGCTAAACCTTAAAGAAAACATTTGCAAAATCAAAGAGCTGCAAATTCAGCTCAGTGACCTGGCGAGAAATCCCTCTGGCTTTGCAGGAGGATGAGGTCACAACAGAAGGGCAGACACATCCCAGGCCTGCTCCTTTTTGCTGCGGGCCTCCTTGCTCCTGGTCTGCAGAGTCCTGACCTGCCATGAGCCTGAAGGGCAATAGCACTTGTCTGCTTGTCGCTCCCTTGCCCGAGTGCTCCATTCCCTTACCTCCACGGGCAGTAGCAGAGTGCATGGCCCATACTGACTCGACTTTCAGGTTACTGTGCTATGAGTCATAACCCTGCTACATGGTGCACGGTATCTGCAAGGGTAGGGGTACAAACAAGGTGACTGGCGAGGTGCTTTGCCTTTTGGTTGGATGTCAACACTCAGCCACGGGAAGAAAACCCGGGAGAAATTGTTCAGGGACTCTGGCTCTTCCCCCCAAGCTCTCTAGTACAGTTGGAGGAGTATTCAAGTTCCACCTGTTTTG
Organism: Anarhynchus alexandrinus; assembly: GCA_008711295.1. NCBI lineage: Eukaryota > Metazoa > Chordata > Aves > Charadriiformes > Charadriidae > Anarhynchus > Anarhynchus alexandrinus. The sequence continues at coordinate 111,973 of VUYV01000785.1, read as the reverse complement.
GGAAGGTGTAACCTCTGACTTGGGCTGCCTAGCTGGCTCAACAGGCAGGAACGGGTCAGGGTGATGCAAGCCCTGCCCATGCCCTTCCCTGTCAGACTATTTGTTCCTTCACAGGTATCGAGCAGACTCTGAAGCTTTTAAGCAGGGTGGAGGGTAAAATAGACACACAGCCATCTTTGAGAGCTATGGACAAAAATAACCTGGCGTTATTACAGTATTTTTACAGAAATGCATTTAGTTAATTTATTTAGGCAAAAGGATGCCCCTGTAAGGCAAAACATGGAATTTATGAGAGCAAGCAGCAAAGAGAACAGGTATTCAGCAAATGGCTACTAAGTCAATAATTAGGTATTATGGTGCTAGGGCAAGTTTGTTAAATTTCAGCAAAGGCCAGTTGAGACTCTTGCAATAGAAAAGGATGCTAAAAGTGTTTTATAGAAGGGAAGCTTGCTCATCTGTACTATTGAAAAGGCCAATATATTCACTGTGTATGAATTTCTTTTTGAGGTGTTTCCAGGAAAAATACAATAGTGAATAATCCACAAAAATATATTTTCAAGTGCTCTTAGAAATGAAACAGTCACCAGCTCTTATGACACTGATTGCTTAAAAATGGATCATTTCAAGGGAAGGAGGACAAAAAGTCATTCTTTCAGGAAGTCTCTGTTGCTAGCAACATTGGCCAAGTTTAAAATTTGCTGGAGAGTTGGAGCTGAGGATGTACTAAATCATATTGGGCTTAAGGTTACAACTGGACAAGCAATACATTATTTTTATTTCACTGGACAAAGTTAGATCCTTGTTCTGCTTATGAGCAGCCTACTAACAGCATTTAAAATTGCAAAACAAAAAAAAACCCACCCTCCCAAATGCGTCATAAATTGGAATTACTTGTACAAAACATTCATCAAACAAGTTTAAGCTAATGCCTGTTGCAAGTATTCCTCAGAGTATTTGACATTTGTGCCATGATATTTGTGTGCCATGTGACTTTCATGATGTATTTATGCTGCATGAGCAAGTGCCTCAGTCAGAAGGTTGCTGCTGTTCTGCTGTGAGTTGACTAATGTCACCCCTGTACAGGGAGGCACTGTGCTCCCCTTATATCAAAGCTCTGAAAACAGGGGAAGGTGGGAGATGAATGGCGCCTCAGTCCTCTGCTGGTTTGTCCATTCATTGGTGACATTCCTGGTTTTGATTAAAGAAATTTCAGCTACCAGTATGACATACGCTTTGGTAGATAAGCAAAGGAAGTCTGTTCTGTTGACTGTTCTCAAAGATCTAACAAGAGGTGATACCATGATGCAAAAAAATTATTTTATGATGTTCCCAAGATTTCCACTTGTCTCAGAGAATTAGGAAGAATTTTTAAGTCCCAGCTCCAGGACCCATGTGAATTAGAGGCAAATATAAACTCAGATTAAATCTCTATCTTCAGTTTTGAAGCAAAGTGCTTCAAGACACGATCCAGAAATATTCTAAAGTTTCACTAAGCACAGCAAACAGACAACAAATAAAAAAAGACCTACATACTTTGGCCAGCCTTCTCATTCTGGGGACCTGAATCATGACTTCTGAATGCTTGGGTTAGCAATTCTGTTTTTAGCAGTGACCAAAATGTTCAAAAATAGCTTCTCACTATTTGTGCAGCTATATTTATGCTTGCTAAAAGCCACGCTAAGCTGCTAAAAAAAGAAACCCAGACCTTGGCAGTTAGCAGGGCATGCCCACAAAGATCAATATGCAACATTGCCTCTTGAATCTGAAGTTCTCTATTATTACCTCTCCACAGTGACAGAGACTGACGTATGCTGTTCTGAGGCACTCATCCTCCTCTTCTATCACTCTTCCTTTAAGTGTGATGCGTAAAGCAACAGTATTCAAATTGAGTGAACTTCCAAAAGTGCAGATTCACCAGGCAAAAATTTTCTTTCCTTTTAAAGTGAAAAACTCTGAGATCTCATAAGCTACGTAATTGGAAAATTGTGGAAAGTGTTCCTGATTGAACACAGACAAGCATTAACCGATGATCTGCATTTCTTGCTCTTGTCTGCCCCAGTTGGAGTTATTTCTTGATCTTATCCACTCAAATATGTCTTATCTTTTAGACGGTTCTTTGGGACAGAAACCATCACTTTCCCTTTTGTTTAAGACAACAGTGGATAATCTGGCTGGACTTTTTCACTTGCTATATTGTTAAGTGTTAAATAAGTAACGATTTTGGTCAATTCCTAGTCTCAGTGTTGTGTCCAAAACTATAATAGGAAACAAATGAAATACTGGAAATCAATTTGTTGGGGCCTCTATCTGTGAGACTTCCTCATTCCAGAATACAGGGTTTGAATGCTGGCATCTGGACTGGTACAGATAAGTTTTCTTCTCTATTGTATGTGCCTTCTGAAATATATATATGTACTTAAGATGCAAATTAAGACTGTTATGTTAAAAATGTATCCCTCCTGTTCTGTGTTGGCAGTCTCGACACTAGTGAACCTCCTTAAAACTCCTCCCGTCCAAATCACAGATACGGGTACTTTAATGTCCAGAATCAGACCCTGGCCAACCCTTACCCAGAGAAGCAACCAGCCTCTTCTCACCCTAACGGGGCTTGTGCAAGCGCCGGTCAGGCAGTCAGTCGGTCACAGCTGCACCTCCTCAGGGCACCAGCCGGTCCCTCTGTGCTGGCCTAGGAGAGCGGGACAGACCACAGGTGGGTCTGTCATTGTATCGATCAGTACAAAAAAAATCCTCTAACCCCCAAACAAAAGAGAGACTATAAAAAGAGAATGTATACTGCTCTAATCAGAACAGGGATCTCTTGGGGGGGGGTGTCTTTTTCTCTAAAATAAAACAGAGCAATATTGCAAGATGCTGGCCTGTATGCAAACCTGTGCCTGCACTATTGCCTTGAAGATACTAGGATGGAAATTTCTCCATGTCTCATTTTTATTTTCAAGTGACTTATTCTGCCTAGAATTCCTGTATGTCCTTCCTTTCTAAAACTTGTATCATCCTGTCTCTGTGGTGAAAAATCATGTGTTGTGTTATTCAAGCTATTTATTGCTATCTGTACAGTTCTTATCTGTACATACCTATATGAATATCTTACATATACTTTAATGGGACATGTTTGTAAAATATATTAGCATATGCAACTCTAGTAATGAATCTAAAGATTAACAGGTTTAAAACTATGCCAAAGGTATTTTGGATGACTGTATTTGCCAAATGCAGCTAGCTGTGTAATGATGTTTTGATAGCTCCTGCATGGCAGTTTCTTGCACAATTTTCAATAAAGCTTGACTTAACTTTTCATTAAATATGTACAAGAAAGACATGGAAGCATCCCTGATTTTTATCTTGCTAGTGTCCTTCAGGAATCAGCTGCCATTGTTCTGGGTTACATGGAAGACAAGATCTTACAATCACTCCATTTTACACTATTAATGTATCGGTGAGAGGTTAGGACACATTGCCAAGTAATTTATCCAGTTAGTGTTAGAAATTATGATTATGTGTAAGATAAGATAAAAAAATATGCAGAGCAAACTATGCAAATAACTATGCAATGTGATCTGCCACAGCAGGCCTTCTGCATCAGTTCCTCTGAAGATCTTCTGCCACCTGAGAAGCTGCACTTCCTCCCCACCGTCCACCTTCCCTCAGGGACAGCAAGCTGTCTCAGCAGCAAGACACTGAAAAGCAAACCAGCCTGAACCCCACGGGAAACAAAAGGGGTTTTCTGACCCTCTATGGGTTCTAGCTCTTAGAAGTGAAATTCTGCTCTTCAGTCAACATTCATACCAGCTACCTGGGGAACCACCCTTTCAAGACTACCTGCAAAAATAATAGCAAGATTTTTTTCAGTTGAGTTCTTTCAGCCTGTTGCTCATACATATATATTTATATATATAAATGTTGCAAAATAGATACAAAAATTGCAAAATACTTGGCTGTACTTTTTTGATATTTGCATGTTCTGTAGCTCTGTCATTTTACAAAAAAGACAAAAACGTTTTATTAATGGTAACTGCTATTATGCTACTCAGCTGCCTAATGAAATGCTTTAGAGTGAAATGCAAAACCCACATGCTCTTCCAGAGGATTTAAAAAATGTGATTATAATAACACACGGTCTGTTTGTCAGTCCAACTTCCAACCCTGTACCCAGCAGGAAAAGTCACAGTGAACGTAAGCATGGAAAAAAATATGTAAAAGGTCCTTGCTAGTATTACATTTGTGCATCTGCAGGGACAAGGATGACAGCTAGCCAAGTGCCCCGAACCAATTTCTCCTTTCAGAGAAACTGTGTTCACAGTTTTTTCTCTACAAAGACGCCTCTGAGCTTGGATTCTTTCCTATAGTGCTGAATGCCAGCTTGTTCTGCAAGAAAAGGAAGGGATTTAAAAGGACATGAAGCTAAGAGGACTTCTTCTGGATAGATGGGCAATTATAACAAAAGAAAGTTTGCGTTATATAGAGGGGCAGAACTTCTTACTTCATTGCAGTATGTACACAAGATCATTTTATGTCTGTTAAATAATTTCCTTTGCTTGTAATGCCCTTCTTGTGTCCTAAGTGACTCCTCTGCCTGTGAAACTAAATAGCTACTAGAATGGCAGGAGAAGGCCTTCATAAAAATTGTATGACCCAGCTGTTTTGGGTTTTTTTTCTGCACAAAGACCATATGACCTGGAGAGAGTGGCTGAAAGCATAAAATCCTTCTCTGCAGTTCAAGTTTACACTATCTATTGTCTGTGTTAGACCTCTCGATTCCCTGCCCCTTTGTTCTTCCCTGCTTAGCCCTGGGGAGGAACATCCAGAGGCAGAACAGGCACCTGCAGCGCAGCCGGAATGAAAGGCTTTTCTTGCCCACCAGGGAAAGAGATGGGCTTATCGGTTCAGCTCCTCCACCAGACTGCCCCTGCGCTGGCTGGCCAGAGCAGCCCGGCAGGCTGCAGGAGCTGCAGCTCTGCTCTCAAGCCAGGAGAAGTTGCACCCTTTTCCATTTCCACCTAAACACATAGCATGGCAAGGCCAAGCGATTTTCCTCAGACCAGCTCGCAAGGCAAATAAAAGCCAGGCTTGCTGTGTGTTTGCTTGTCACTCTCTGGGGAATGATTTACTGCCTGAGTGGTTCATGGGCAGCAGCCCTTCTGGGCAGGGGGACCAGCTGGGGTACCCCAGCCAGATGGACACCCCCTGGGTGGCTGGGCCTGGCGTGCACAAGACCTGCTGGGGCAGAAGCTGAGGGACCTGCGGCAGCGGGACAATGGAGTGAAGACTTACAGAAAAGGAGACTGCTCCTTCCCACGCTACTCCGGAGTAGCAGGGGGCTCCATAGCCAGCAGCACGGCCAGGCGGAGGTGACTCACTGAGGTGACTCAGAGGTGACCTGTGACGGAGCTCGCCTCTGACAGCATCTGCTCTTCTGACCAGAGTTATTACGGATGACCAGCTGTGAAGAACAGCCGCTGTGGGGGGGTTCCTCAGTGTTGATGGGAGCTGTGGGGTTGTCTTTGAGGTCGGGGAGACTTCCCCTCCCTTGCCCTATGGCACACACCACCCCGCTGTCTGCTAGAGAGCGCCTGTGGCAACAGGACTCCCTGGTTGAACCGTTTGTGTGGCCCCAGCCAAGCCCTCAGGTTTTGTACCAGCAGCACGCTCACAGAGCTGCTGCTGGTGTGCAGCAAGAGGTGTGGGAGGTCACAGGAGCCCACGAGAGAGCGAGCACCCGCCGCAGAGGTGTGGGAAGCGGTCACGCCTCTGGCCGTCGGAGGATGGCCTTGTCCCAATCAGCCTGTTAGTCACGCTGCCCCGAACCTCCTGCAGCCACTGACTGCAGCTGCAGTCATGTCTGCTACCACCGCCAGTCACACCGCTCAGTCTCTTCTGCCACCTTAGTCATTTCAATCCGCTTTGTCAAGGGAAGTCAGGTGAACCCTTATGATGAGCTGGATTACAAGATTACCACCCCAGCTGTTTGCTGCTGCTTTGCCGCTCCAGCGCTTTCACTGCACAGCTCTTCTGGTCTGTGAAATCGTACGAACGAGGAAACAAACCGACCCGTTAATGGCAGAACGGGTTAATGGTGTGAATAGTCTGGTGGATAATCTGGTCTCAGGGACAGCTGACCCCTTTTATCTGGCTGCGATCTAAGCCTGGTTTTATTTGGAAACAGCTGTAATGGCTTAAAACATTACCGTTTCCTAGCTGTCCCTTGCAGCGTAGTGTTTTTCTGCAGGCGACTACTGCCCATCTAACGGAGCTTCCCTCACCGGTTGCTTGCCCGAGCGCAAGGCAGCGGGCTGCGACCGCGCCACGGCAGATGGGGGCTTTTAAACTCCGCCAGGCAACTTTGCCCAGAGGCTGGCGTGTAGGGCTCAGACGATGCGCTCTTTTAGGAGGGTCATCCCTCAGAGCAGACGGCTGAAAGCAAATGGTCAAATGTAGCCAATAAGTACCTTAAAGCACCAAAGCTCTTTGTATCTTGAAGGTTAAGCCGTCCCGTTTGGCACGTTAAATTCCAGCCTATCTATCTGAATTTTCTATGTACTGGTAAAAGGAATATTTTAATAGTTAATCAAAGTAGTTTTACAAAAGCAAGATGTATTTTGAGTATTTTGTGGCTATAGAACAATTTTTTGTGTTTGCCCTCATATGTCTCTGAAAATTTCAAATTTTCATGTATTGGATGTATAACCCAGAAAAGCTGCAGCAGACTGTCATATTGGATTTATTTGCCAGCAAAATCCTCTCAAAATACAGATATTATTTAAGTTCTAATTGCATTGATATAAGCTTGATGGTTTGCTAACTTTATGTAAATAACTGTAATATCGTACAGTCATAATATTTAGGCACTTCAGTCATTTTTTCTAGAATCAGAGGGCACTCTGAAATTTTTAGGTGACCCAGTCTGATTGCTTATTGTTATCTGTAGGAAAAAAAAAGAAGAGAGAAACAAAATTATTGTCTGACTTCCCCTAAGAAACAGCTCCCAACTTTAGCCTAAAGCACCTCTGGAAATGTACCACACCATTGGGGCTTCACAGATTAGGAAAGCATGAACAACCAGAAAATCGTATTTCTTGACCGGAAAAGGAGAGCTCAATTTCTACTGTAAATACAGAGGTTCTTTTATTTTTAAGTTAAACTCAGTCCTACAGTGATCTGGACAAAATCATAGAGGCTATGATAGAGATACTTAAAATACCAACCCCCGACACGTTCAGTAGGAACTTGAGATTCAACAGTAACTCATGTCACCTAACTCTGAGCAGACAGGCAATACTTTACATTTTAAAGCTGTTAACAAGCACAAACTCACTACCCAGAAACTGAGGAAGCAGATAGGCACGTGTCGTCACCTTTGTTTTACTCACAGTGAGTGCAAGCACTGCTTTACCTCAAGTGGGTCATCAGGTGCTGGGGTCAAGCGTGCAGGACTCAGGGTGCCACCCCACAGGGGTGCCTGCAGAGGGTGGCAGCTGCCCTCTGCCTCCTCCGCGTCTCCCACTGGAGGTGGAAAATGGACAGTGCTCTTCAATGAGTGTAAGTGACGAAGGGTTTTGCCCTTGTTCCCTAACCTTGGTCAAGATTTTTTTATTCTTCACATCTCCATTTCACCTCCAAGGCTCTTTCTCCTGGCCTGCTTGGCTGTATGGCACCAAGACCTGGGTCCCAATCTCTGCCAGGAGAACTCACAGCAATACTAACCACAATGATAGTCATGATTAATAAGAAACAATTCTTTTAAATACGGCATCTTATATAACAAAACAAAAAAAAGAGCTACCAAAGTAATAAAAAAAAACCCCAAAAAACCAGGCAAGACTGGAACCCAAAGAAAGCAAAACACAATAGTTTAGTTTAAAAAAAACTTCTCTACTTACTGCATATATAATGTCCTCTTCCAGAATATGCTGTGCCGAACATATATTGGGGTCCAATGCCTTGGATGGAGTGGCAGCGGGGAAGGAACAAACTGCAGAAGCAGCAGGAACAGATTGAAAGGTCACCAAGCTCATTCACTTTGGAAAACAAGTGAACACTGCAATACTGTGAACAACACTGTGCCTACTGTCTATTACACCACTCCCCGTGACTGTTATCCTACTCCTTTTTCACTGTCATGACAATATATTTCTCAGTAGAGAACTGTGAAACATCAGATATCAGAGGAAAAAATGCAGAGTAGCAAATTAAATAGCTTGCTTACGTGTTCACGGTGGAAGGGCGATTTGCAGGTACTCACACTTTAGGGAGACCACAACTTGATACTGGCTCCACATAACAAGTCAGCCTGAGAATGTATGAAGAGCTGGGTATTGAAATGCTTTTTCCTACCCTAATAAAATACATTTAAAATGGGAGCTGTGTGTCTGATTTTCCATCTAGTTGTCTAAAAAATACTATTGTTACCTTTTACGTTCCCCACACTTGTTTTCCTCCAAGGTCCTGTAAAGCAGTTCTAAGGCATAGACATCAGATAACAACAGGCTTGACAGAAAGTGCATAGAGGCTGCCAGGAGTAGTTTCTTGCCACTGCCTTCAGGTGTTTGGTCAAATAACTCAGTAAAAGAAAAAGGAGTCCCTACCCCAGCTCCTCCCAGGGCTGTCGCATGGCAGCTGTGGGCACCACAGACCAGGTGGGAAACCTGTCAAGATGAGCCAGGGGGTGCAGGAGTGTCTCCAGAGCATTTTCAGACTGGGGGGGTTACTGCCTAGGGGGTGCGGGACTCATGATGGGATGGGATGCGGGACGTACATCTTAGGATTGTACAGTACTTATTTTGGGATGTTTAGGGGAAGAAACAAAGGCAGGCAATGGGAGGTTTTAGCATCATTTGGGGAGGAACAAGTGTGGGAAAACAGAGGGAAAAGGGGATAAAAGGGGCTTATAGCATGTGAATGGCTGGGTCTAGCCACACTCTGCGCCCGATCAGTGCTGTCTGTCCTGTCTTCCCATTAAACTCCATTTCTGTTTTCCTGGGTGAGGGAGTCTCTATTTTGTGTGCACATGTGTGTTTGGAGGTTCAAGTGCAGCAACTGGAGCGAGACCATGGGTCAAAGTGGCAAACAGAGAGAGCAGCGTGTGTATGTTGTGTGTGTGTATGTTGTGCGTGAGTGTGTATGTCAGTGTGTGGTCACCAGCGAGTACGAAGCCTGACTAGCCAGTAAGTAGGGTAGAGGCTTGGGAGCTAGTTGTCAAAGCGGCCATAAACCTCGCCCAGTTACTGGAGAGATCAGAGAGGCTGGGAGCTGGTTACCGGCAGGACAAGCATGTCCCATGGTTGTGTGGATGGCCATGTGTGTATGTGGAAATGTGTAAGTGGTCGTGTGCATATTGGGAATATGTGCTCAGCCTCGCTATGGGGCTGGACCTGGGAACATTGAGCTGCAGCAGCTTTGTCGGGCTCGTGGATTTGGCAATCCCTGACAAAAAGTATACATATCTGTGTTCAAAGTCAGTAAAAGAAAGCTGAATAATATTTCCTATTGATATATTGTTCTAAGTCTTCATCTTTCCCTATTCTATGCCTCATCATATGCTTCACATTTTTCATTTGCTGCAGTCATTGCGATATTTATAGAGTCAGATCTTTGCAAGCAACTTTTAAGAATTTGTAAAATTAGTTTGAGACCCTCAAATACATGTCCTTTCATTCCCCCCCTCCCTCCATTGTTTTCCTAAAATGTGTTTGCACATTAAATAAAATGTTAAGGCACCTTTTCTAATTAATGGGTACTGAGGTCTTCCAGTTCAAATTGGTGTGAAAGCTTGATTTTTGGCCTGCTCCATGCATTTCATAGCATTTTCACAGCTTTTTCTCCCATTGTCCCTTTGTTGCCAATACTTCAGTCATTGCTTTCCTAATTATTTGGTCTTCTTCCACTTTTTATTTCATGTCTGCTCCTCTTTTCTCACCTGGGTATAATGAAGCAGGAATCCAGCAATACACTTACTAGGGTCAAACTTTTGCACCCTCAAGAGCAGGATGAATTCAAGGCAAAGCTATTCTGAGCAGTTCTCATTTCAATAATCAATTACTCTCCTAGGGAGAGAAAGAAAGTGCCAGTGATTTAGTTACCTGACTCCCAAGCTGCAAGATACGAGTAAGACCTTGAATTTTCTTACCTGTGCTCAGACCTTCCTTGTCGTTACTGAGTTTATTGTTGCAGGCTGGTTCAATGAGCAAGACACCATTCGTGTTACGGGAGCGATCCAGCTCTGGAAATAATGGCTACAGTTCTCTGCAATGTTTCTGTGGCTTTACAAATGAAAACAGGTGAAAGTCTGTCTCTGGGTATCATGTTTAAATTCTCCATTGCACAGCACTCCTCTCTTTCCATCAACACTGACATTTCAATCTTGAATCACTTCTCCTTTTCCTTTCTGGTCCTTTTAATCATTTCAACAAGAGAGAAAGAAGCAGAGGGAAAAGAGAAGAGACTGGAATCAAGTTTCCGTATAAATTTAGCTTAGTGGAACGGGCAAGGAAATAGCAAAGGAGTTGTGAATTAACTCAGTTATTAACCAAATACCTCCTGCCTATGTGCAACATTGATGTTTCTAGGATCTTTATAATTTTGGAACTTGTGCTGTTATACCTTTTTTTTAAATAAAATGTCATAAGCAGCACTCTCAGACATCCACAGAACAGTACTTTTTAAAAGAAAATTTGTACAGATATGTAGTAAGAGCAAAGGATGGATTAGATCAGCAAAAAATCAGTTTTCATGCTTTTAAGAGCAAAGCCTACTTTAACTTCCATCCTTCTGGCTGGTCTGGAGACCAAGGCAGATTCAATGGCAAAAAATGTTTCAGTACTATCTTCTGCCCAAATTGAAGTATGAGTTCGGATCACCCGTCTATACTTACACTATATGACTTTTTGCTGCCTAAGGACAAAAAACTGGCTCCCATGTTTCTTATGCTTATCCCATGTTTCTTAATGTTCAGTTAATTGCAACCACAGTATAATATTTTGTAAATTGGAGGCAGACCAATTAAAATGTACATGGAAGGTATGTGCATTTTATTCCTATTTTGCTTTTTCCCTCAGGAAAAGAAAACGATTTGTGGAGAAGGAAGAGATTTTCATTGCTGTTACACGTTCTTGATCTGTGATTTTTAGTGCTCACTGTCTTCAGTAATAAACAACAAATACAGTGAGCATGACGAAGAAGTGATACAGGTTAAAAAAAGGGCATAACTGTTGAAATGAAAGAGTACCGGTGGAAGATAGTCATGTCTGTGTTAATGCCATACCTGTGCAGCCTTAAACGGAGGGCTCACCTGCTTCGTTGAAAGAAGAGGATCTTCTTCCTTATTGACTTCACATGCTGCCTGTTACAGAAAAGACATGAACATGTGTATATGTGTGCACTTCCAGTGGAAAAAATGTATTTTGGGTTTTTTCTTTTTGTCCTCAAACCTGATTACTGGAAGAGGTATTGTGAGGATTTCAGAAAGATGTATGTCATTTCTCAGTACAGTATCCTATACATAGAGTAAAAGAATAGATGAAAAAGACAATTGAGGTATTTGTCTTATTTGTGAAGTCCAACTCAAGACATCTTGAAACACAAATAAACTGAATTTGTCCATAAAAAGGAAAGTCAATAATGCACTAGCTTAATATCAGGATATGTATTCTCAATAGCAGCAGTGTACACTATTACTCTAAGGAAACAAATGATGGATGATAACATCCAAGAGATCTCCATGGACTAACTTGAGTTGTACAAGTGCGCATGAGTTTAGGCTTGGATGCCATACCTTAAGGAGCAGATATTTTCTTGAGAAAATAGTCTTTTTGTTAAAAGACACATGATAATGCTTTTGTTGAAGAATAAAAAAACATTAAATTACTATGAACTGAGAATATTTATATAGCATTGCATATAGACCAGGTATTATTCAGTTTCATTTCTTGACACGTGTACGTTTTAAAGCCTGTCTGTACCATATTGCTGAGGATAATATTTTGACTACATTGAAGTCTGTCACAACTCCCCTTGATTACAGCAGTACTTTGATGATCTCATTTTCATGTAGGCATTGAATGAAATATAGTAGTTGTTCATTTATTTGTCTGTTCAGCATTTTGGTTTGTGCAGAGGAAATACATTCTTACCAATTCATCATATGGCAACAAAAACAAAAAAATAAAAAGAATAAAATGATGAGTGATAAACTTAAGATATGGAAAGGTCAAAAAACTGTTTTGATGGTATGAACATATCAGTATATGGAAATGAGGAAACTTTGTCAAGGTGTGTATGAATGGCACTAGCATGGAAAATTGCATAAGTGAATGCTATATCAATTGCACATCCTGACTAAAGACTTTGAGTGGCAAAGCTCCTTAGATATTGCAGTCATCGTAAGTAATAGTCTGCACCACAATACCTCAAAGTTCATCACAAAAACCATCACAAGCATGCACTGTCCTGTTTACAGAAAATGCCAAAATGCTGAAGCTTTAGCAGCTTCTGGGGCTCTTCATAGCCAGGTGGGTGACTCCTGCCTGAAATGCAAAGTCTGTCTATGCTCCTGTAAAATTGTCTTCCCCAGAGTTTCCTCCTTTTCCAGGCAAGGGAAAGTACGTCACTTTTTTGTTCTGTCAGCTAAATTCTGCCACCTGTTTGTCAGTATTTGTCCCCTCATAACTTAATGAAGTGGCTGAAGCATTGGGCTACCTAAATATGAGAGAGAACTATCAATAAAAGTAGAAAGGTAGCGCACCAAAGAGTCTGTGGTCATATATAAAAGCTCGCATTCTGGCAGAAGAGACTGCTTGACTACCTTGTTCAAAGAAAGGATGCGTGGTCGCAGCCCCCTGACCACAGGCATATGAGGATCTTGATGACAAATCAGCTATCTCTTGTATTCTCTCCACAGGAAAAAAAAAAAAGAGTAAATAAAAAGGTCCAAAGGTTCTTTGTTTTTCCCATCCCATTAATGGTGAGCACGTTGAAGTGTTAGGAGAACTTGCTCAGCATATTCTTGAGAACAGATGGAAGTGAAGCAAGCTCTCTCTCAACGGGACTATGTACACTGTAGGCGGATTTATCTGATCAAATGCAGAGATCTACAGTGTAGATGTCTCCTGCCGAGTTCATCACACTAAATGCCTTTTGTAGTCAATGAGAGAAGCGAGAATTCCCAGGATGTGTCTCAGCCCAAAGTAGACATATATGTTTAGTCAGACAAACTGTTTCCAAATACCTATCCCTCAATTGATTGGAAAGGGTACCTGAAGGGTGACTAATTAGTCACAGACTAGTTAGAAATCAGTATTTACCTAATATCTTAACTTTATCTTAAGTTAGGTAAGTTGAATTCCACTCTGCATTTCTTTTCTAGTAGGAGCAGGACACCAAAAGATTTTCTTGTATATTCCCCAGGAATGGTGCTGCCATTTCACCTGACTGTACACCGGGGCTCAGGGGAGAGTTACTGAGTTTCAGAAAATCCCTTTATTAATCCACCTTTTGGAGGATCCCTGCATCCTCCTTTCCATTTTGCATCCCCTGTAGTAATCGCAGGCTTCACTATTTGAACTTGATGACTACAATTAAAACAAAATCTTATTTTGATTGTCTTTCCCAAAACTGAAATCCAACAGTGTACCTTATTTTTCTGCTAATTTACTTTCCCTGATATCCAGCAATGCCATAAATACTTGAATATCTAAAATATTTGAGACCATTTGGTATATTCTCAGTGCTGAAGAGGTAAAACGTTAAAATGGCAAAATTAGCTTGTAGGATAAAATATTTGCATTACCAGAGAGCTTGAACATGCTTCTTGAAACCTGTTCAATAAGATTCAAACCTTCTTCAGAGGTTCAAACTTTGAACTTCAAACTGGAGCAGGAAAATGAGAGATGGGGAAGTGGCCTAAGACACAGTGACATTTGTTTTGGAGCTTGTGATCCCATCCTTGTTCCAAGTACCAGACAACACAACGTCCTGGGCATATGGGATTATAGAGAGTTGAGGTCCAAGATACTAGAAAGTTTCAGAGAAAAATTGGTTATCTGTTCCACCTCTCTCTCCTACAACAGCACAACTTTTTCTACATCGGTCCTGTGAGAGGTTTGTCTAACCTGTCCTTAAGACGTGTTTTCAGCTGGTCTATTCCAGGCAGATTGTTCTTCATGTCTGTTCTGAGTCTTTCAAACTTAAATTTAAGTTTATCCGTTATGAATACAGAGGCTTTCACACACCAGAAGGTTTCTACTGTGTCTACTTACCCACTGCCACAGAAGTGCAAGCTTTCTCTTGATGATAAGAAACCTGTGTCTTGCAGGCTTTCTTCACAGATAATATTTCAAGACAATTCACCATTCTTAGTGTTCTCTCTCAAAGTGTCTTTGGAAATGCTGTGCCAAAACTGGACGATTTTGGTATTAAGACCTCTTCAGCTTCTGAACAACAAGAATGCTCAGTCTCTTTTTCACAGACTTGCTATGTATGTCTAGCTATTTTCCACTCAATTTTGCATAACTATTTTGTCTGGATAAAATTAAGGCCTTGCACTGCCTCTTTTTTCTGACTGCTCCCCCAGTTTGTCAAGATAATGTGGAATGCTACTCCTGTCCTTGAGTGTACCTTAACACAATCGAGCTTTGGCTCAATGTTAATTATTCCATCATACAGCGGAGCCATGGAGACTCTAAGCGCTAGAGAGTCTGGTCTGTAAAGAAATTTGACCTCTGAGGTCAAATGCCAGGACTATTGTGCATTTTCCAGTGTTTTCAGTCCTTCTTTCTTGAAAACTGCAGTTGCATAACAACTGCGCATTGTCAATCCAAAGGACAACTGAACCTTACATACTGCTTTTTCTCCCTCTGCTCAACTGTTTTCCCCCATCTCTGATGAGTCTGGCTTTCAGGTGGCACCTACCTCCCTGGGCTAAAGCATCCCTTCTCTCTCTGTGGAGGTAGGAACTTCCACAAGTTCAAGTCAGTTTTAATAAGCCGCTGGGACTCCAGGCAGAGCCTGCCTCTAGGGAGACTGTGCACCTCTAGGCTTTGCCAGGTGCTTTCAAATAGTTTTTGGTGCAAACAAACTTCTGTTTGGAGAT
Source organism: Anarhynchus alexandrinus (assembly GCA_008711295.1). NCBI lineage: Eukaryota > Metazoa > Chordata > Aves > Charadriiformes > Charadriidae > Anarhynchus > Anarhynchus alexandrinus. The sequence goes on along the minus strand of VUYV01000785.1, from coordinate 96,873 downwards.
CCTATTAGAGAAATTTAAGTTAGAGAGAATTCACGCTAAATTCTGTGAAATTTCACAGTCTTGTAAATGATAGCTCATCCAACTCCTTCCCAATTTACATCAGTCCTTGCTTTCATGTTTTTACCAGAGCTGTAAGAGTTACGAACAACCTTCCTGGTTGGAGTAGTATGTAGGAGATAAGCTTTCAACATACACAATTCTAGAGTGGACTTTGATAATTTTTTATGTTTGACAGCACGGTACAACTCTCCAATTGCAGGGAACTAGATTGAAGGTCCTTTTCAGTCCTGTATTCCTTATCTTGTGGGTAAACCTTTCATAGCACAGACAATTGGAGTTGAACATGCAGAGTCCAAGATTCTGCTCAGAGGCATTATCCATGATTTTCAGCAATATTATCTGCATCTTTAGTTAAACAAAATGAGGCACAGCAATTTCAGAATAACAGCATGTTTAGTAAGACGAGAGCACCTTCATCTTTCCCAGCACCCAGTACAAACATTTAAATATTGTTTTGTAACATCTTACATTCCAGGTCATGTTTGGAGATTAAAAAATGGAGATTGGAACTGAGGAAATTATTAACTTCATTTACCACATTTGTTTGCTGATGCGTAACTCCAGTGGGAATCAATAAAACTTCATGCGCTCACACACACAGCTTCCAGCCCCGGCCAGCTGAGCCAAAATGGGGATTAGCAAAGTTGTCTTTCTTTCTCTTGCATTTCCATGCTCCGGTAAGATTTCTTTGCCTTACATTTGAATTACTAAAGTTAAAACCAAATATTTTCAAAATCAAGTTTGTGAAGTCAGGTTTTCAGATTTGCTAACCAGCTGCCACAGTCACTGCAAGAACGTCAGACCCATGGTAGATGAGGATTGCAAAAAGTCAAGGACCTTTATTAAGGTGTCCAACTATCATCTGAAAATGGTGATATGTGTATTTAAAGCACAAATGTTAGTAACTTTGTTCCACATTAAAGACCTGTATCTTATCCACAGAATCTGTAGCTCTCATCTTGTCTTTGAGAAATATCTTCTCTAGGGGCTGGCACAGGCATGAAAATGGGTGCCATGCTCCTAACAAGCCTCTGCAAGATTCTGTTTGATTTAGGGATGGGCTTAAGAAACAGAACTCAAGTACCACACACTATCAGGCTTGAGAAATTTAAGCTTCAATCAAGCTGATGTGAAAATGACTGGCTGGGAGATTGCTAGAGAAACTGCTATATTTGGATACTCCCTTACCCAGGGTCACTTCCCTGGTTATCCCTTTATAATTATTTTTGGGGAAAGGATACAGTCTAGACAAGGATGTCTTTCAGATGTTCTTTGAATTAGACCTTTAAAAGTCTACAAAATAGCCCTATTTCATTTCAGCTGTTAAACTCCATTGAAATGGGGATGAAGTCCTGTATCTGCCTTTTGCCTCTGTTACTATGAAATATTTCACAATTTAGCAATTCTAATTTTAATCCTCCTTTTCTGAAATCCAAACTTTTAAAAAGCAGCATGAGCAAAGGTACGGAACATTCACTTTTTTTTTGTGACTACTTTTTCATGAGGCTTTCTTATTGCATATAAAAATAGGAGCAAAATAGGTTTTTCAAAGATTAAAATATAATTTTCAGTTGCCTAGATATTGCAGGATTTGTTTTTCAAGGAAATAGAAGTGGATTTACAAAATTCTAAGCAATATGATAAACTTTTTAAACGATATATGTTGCTTTTTAGCTGATCTATAAAAGCTTTGGGCGTTTGAAGTAAACATTTCAGTGAACACGGTACAATCAGTTTTCATGTAACATCAAAAAATGATAACTTGTTTTCATTTAGACATTAGATAAGCCTATTTTACTGCTGTAGCTGCATTTTTAAGATACAGTAACAAGCATGTCAATACATTTTGTACAATTACGTAGTAATTCAGAAATGCCATATGACATAAATATATAGAAAAGTGATATATTGCAGGAATGTGCTGGGTGTACATTGGGTTATTAAGAAAGAGTTATTTTATCTGATCATCCTTATTACTTCCAGGTAATGTGGTATAGTGCATCAGTCAAGCTGCCTTTATATATTTCGGATTAATCCAAGTTCATGTCTAAGAGAAGTGTCTGTAATGCAAATAGATCAGTTTATTTTTACGTTTGTCCTGATCAATTTTCCTGTGCTATTCCTGTGCTTATAATAGAATAGGCTTCAAACCACGATGATGCATATTGCTTATGTTTTGAAATCAGTTTTTATATTTTTATTTTGAAGTCCTTGTCAGACAGTTTAAGCCACATTTTCATTTTCTCGCTGCTGCTTAGAGATTCAGTTAAGTCTCACTCCTACTTGAGTGTGCATCCCACCCAAATTCTCTTCTGTTCAGCTTGAACCAGCTAGTATGTACATTTCTTTATGAGCAAAAATGAATGAGTAGCTGAACTGGAACCATTTTGAAGAACAGGAGTTTGAGAGGAGTTGGAAAGAGTCACAGATGGCTTTGTAATTCTGTAAGGGGGTGGTATCTGTGTCACTGTCTATATACTTCCAAGGTCCTCCTTGCTGTCACATTTGATTAATTCATAATTTTGCGTATATTTATCCTCATGACTCCTCTGTAAACAAGGCATTTAAGAGATAAGGAGCTAACATGCAAGCAAACTACAAGTGAGATCTAAAATGGAATAGTTCCTAGTCTCAGGGCATCGATTGGGAAAACCCCTCTGCCATGCACTAAGCTAATATTTGTCTTCAGAAGCAGTACACTGTACTGCTGAAGGCTCTGTCTTTGCCCCACCTTCTCCTGTGTTCCTCACTGCCTAGTCCAGCCACACTACCCTGGTACCACTCCCAGGAGAATGAGCTTTTTTCAGTTTGCCGCCATTAATACAAAGGAAAGAAATAACATTTCAATGCAAATGCTACATAAGAAGCTGGAGATAAAATCACACGCGGTCAGAACCTGTAGCAGGAGAACAGCTTGAACAAAGTGGATTATTGCTCTTCATAGGCTGTCCCCTCTCAGTTTCAACAGGGCCCTCCTGTTGAAAACAGGACACCTTTAATGAGTTTCCTTGTATAAATACTCTGTTAATATCTCTACTTTTTTTTTTTATTGATGATAGTGGAATAACATGCATGTTCGTGTGGGAATGAGATTTGAAATTTGCTAAATATGTCATAACAAGGGCAGAACATCAGTTTGGTAAGACATATGTAAAGTGATATTGATTCATCAGTGGTGTATTTTGTTTCAGTTTATCTTCTAAAGCGCAAGAAAAGAAAGGAGGAAGATTACAGAGGAATAAAAGACGGAACTCAGAAGGGGGTGCTGTGCCAGAAGTGGGTGGGTAGCACACTCCACATATCAAAGTTTGGTCTCATATATGTCTAAATATTATGAATGATCCTTTCAGAACTATCCATTAATAGCATACTTTAAGCAATTCTATACCGTAGATTATCAAAGACAGTTACTTATCGCTGAAGTTATTTTATGATGAATAGGTTCCTCCACATATCTCTCACTCTGACTTTTATCTCTTACCACAAAAATAAGCGAGACAGATATGCTTTTAAGACACTGTGATTTGTCCCATTTTAATTAAAATGGCATCACAAGCTTTCAGGTTTTGTGGTCCTTGTTCAAGCAAAACACTCACTTGGAAAAAAAAAACCCACAGTGAAAATTTCATCCTTAACATCAAAAGGCCCAGATTTTTTTTTGTTTAGGTAAGAGATAGTAGTTAAAAATGAAACTGAAATAGTATAATTAGATTGATGAGCCTTTTTGCTGCTAATATGTTATTGTTACTATGTGAGAAGTGTGCAAGAAGGTCTAGCTGCTCTTCAGGTCGATTCACACAGGTATGGCATTTGTGTTACTGGAAACCCTCTGTTGTTTAGTCAGTGTCCTCTCTCTGTGTCATAGTTCTTTACATGAACTATTACTCTTTTAAACCTTGTAGGTTAGAAACAATAGATATGGCAAAAAAGTCAAATAGATCAGCTGCATGAAAATATAGGGGAGTACTGTTGCCCTTTGAGACTGTTGCACTTCTGTAAACTGTGGACCAGAGACTGTTGGTTCTTCGGGGCATTCCAGTGGCGATGGAGAGACTTTTTGTGACAGTTTATCTTACAGAAAAATGTTCAGGCAGAGACACCAGTTCCACAAGAGGAGTATCCATTTTCTTGGCTTTCAGGTTGCATGAACTGAGCCACAAACATTTGAAAAAAAAAGAAAAATTTGCTTCTGTAATGGTGTTTTTCTTTCTATTACAACTTTACACCTAAATTTTTGCTCATGTGGGGTTTGAAGAAAACTACTGCAGAAATCCTGGTGGGAATGAAAATAGAGCCTGGTGTTTCACAACCGATCCTGCTACCAGATTAGATTACTGTGGCATCCCAGAGTGTAAAGGCCAGAGTATTTACGTTTCTTCCTTCCATTCTGCCCACTATGTTCTCTGCCATGATTTTTATTTTCTTTTGTAAGATATACTTAAGTATGAGAGAATATTCAGATTCTTCTGTGCTTTGTTTTATTTTGAATCAGGTTTTTGCTTTACATGTGAATTTAGAGCATTTTTATCAATAAGGCCGAATTTGTTCATAGGGACTTCTGGCGCAACCCAGCCACTACAATGTTGTAGTTTGATAAAGTCCAGTGACTGTGCATAGAAGAATGGACTTTGGTTTGGCTTCTCCTTAAGATAGGGTTCTTCTACTTCTCTGTACCCTTCACTGCTTCTTCTTATACCTTATTCTTGTCACTTACCCTCACCTTTTCCCGCTCTCTCCAACTTTGCTCTTCGAGCTGACTTTCCACTTTTTTCTTTCCAGGACTGCTCCTCATTCAGCCTACCAATGCTGCACTCCTGAGCCTGCTGGAGTGGGATCATGTTGAGTTTGGTCATATTTCTGTCTGATAGCTGTTAAAAGGAAGTGCAGAACCCACTTCAGAAGTCCAATTATGTTTGAAAATATATTAGCAAGGTAAAGTCCTCCCCACAAAAGTCAGAGTATGTCTCCCCATAAATGGTCCAGTGCAAATGCCACCTGAGACTGGTCAGCATTTTAAATATGAAGCCAGTCTTAGTGGACGGGTCAGCTGCCAGTACACATACTATAGAGCAGGCATATTTTGCTGCAAGCATAAAGAAGACAACTTGAATCATGGTTTGTTGATCTTCCAAAACAGTAGATCATTGAAATAATGTGTCCCTAGTGTGAAGGAACAGCAACATGGGATGATGTTTTTTTGTGATGATGACTCACCAGTAAATAAAACTAGTATTAAACAGGTCAGGAAAACACTTTATACCTTCATACAACAGCTGGTGTCAGATTTCCAGAATGCTGTCACTTTTACTCAATGTTTCTATTTCAGGAGTTTAGCTATAAATTATTTTAGGAACCCAGATGGTAAGAAGAGGCCCTGGTGCTATACCACCACGCCATGATGGCGATAGTATGGCATTCCTCAGTGTCCAGAGACAGCATAAAAAAGTCCCTGGGAAGATGGAGGGGGATACAACTGTACTACAAAAGCATAAAATACAATGGAAGGTGATCATTTGTGTTGTAAAATTGTCTACTAAAACTCTACTCAGTTCCATTGATTGATTGTTGATCTTGTGTTCATGCTGCAAATCTTTCTCAGTCACCTGTAGAAAGTAGGGCCTTTTGATCACAGGGGAACTGACACTGAAGTTTTTAAGTCTGCTGATTGACAAATTAGTTTTCATTTTATATGTAAGTAAATATAAGAACATATCAGAAACAAACACAACTAAAGATATATAGTAAAAATCAAAATACTGGGTACCACAGCTCTTATTGCATGTGTTGGCAGGGTGGGGGGAAAGTGAAAAAGAGGATGAAAGAAAAAAATAAATAAATGAGTAACAATAAATTTTTTAAAAATCCTGAACATTAGTGTCCTAAATCTAACTCATGAAAAAATACATTTGAAGAAATTTTAGAGCTGTATGTGAAGGTTTTGCTTCCCTAATACAAACAAATGCGGTGTGCAGAAGTGAAATTGAAATGCAAATGCTCCTACTGAGTACCATCTGTTGCGTGAAGTCATTCCAGACACCCTTACAAATCCCTTCTGGTCTTTATTCTCAAACATTCCTGTGACTGCCTACTAATCTGTCTGATTTTTCTAACTCACTTTTACCTGTTTCCTGAAGGTTATGGGTTTTTTTTATTATTATTTTTTAAATGTAAATACATAAATGAAATTAAGGGGCTGATTCCACTGTTCATTGCAGATGCTGATATGTCAATGCAGTCTTCAAGTCCAGAGGAGTGCTATCGAGAGAGAGAGGCTTGGATTACCATGGAACAGTTTCTCTTACTGTCATGGGAAGGAAATGCCAAGCCTGGAGCTTGGTGATGCCACATCATCACAACAGAACAGCAAGGCATTTCTCAAATGTGTATGTTTGTTTTGCAGTTTTTGTGTTATGTTAGCCAGTTGCTCTTGTTTTCTGTACAGTTGCCTTACAGCACTTAATAGTAGAAGGGAATATGCTTGATAAAAACAATCATGTGTCCAAACAATAAAATGACCCTTTAGTCATTTTTTCAGAAAACTCAAGTGTGGACTAAATGTAAATGAAGAGGATCCTTTTAAATTACCCTTAAAAATTTAAGAGTTGTCATTACTCTTCAAGAACATATTGAAGAGCAGCCATTCAGACATATGGCAAAATAGCTGTCTGCTTTCCAAAACTGCCTCCTTATAAATATTTGAGAGAACTGCAATAGCCTTTAAAGTGCTTTGGAGAATAATAGATGGAAGAACTGAACAGCTTGACATTTATCTGTGGCCTGGACTGTGTTTTATATGGCAAAGCAATCACAATGGCCAGCAAGCCTACCCATAGTTGTAAACTGGAATGGAAATGATAAGACTGATATAATTAATTTAACTGACTCCTGTCCTTTTCAGCTTTCTCATCTCATTTTCCCCCAAATCCTTCCAGTGTATTGTTACTTCTTCCCACATAAATCTCTGTTCAAACCTGCTAACAGCTCATCTCTTGTTTTCTGTTCCATCCGAAATCACACTTTTTTCATCAACAATTTTTTTCTCTGTGAAAGGTTTCTGTTTGTGAAACCGTTGAAGATTTTGTCACTGTTCTGATTCAAGATGGAGAAATTAATTGAGCTCTTTAAAATTCTTGAGGAGAAGACCATTCCCCTCGCGGTCCCATCCAGCCTTCACTGTGACAACACTTATGTGGGGAAATGCTCACTGAATTCAGCAGAACTATTGCTAGATAGGAATCCTTACTCAGATTCAAATGCATATGCGTTCATGGGTCCTTGGACCTAAAAATTATAAGGGACTCATCTGTTGTTTTCTCAGTTTCTGACAATGAAAAAGAGAATATTTTTAATTTTATGGTAAGCCCCTACTTATGAAAGATATGGTTCAGTTCAGATCTGAATTAAAAAAAAAGGAAGATATTTTCTGCAGTTGCATATATGTTCTAATGAATGTCAGTAAAGAGGAATACTATGTCATCGGGCATTACTCAGCCAGACAGAACATTTGTACAGCCTGTGGTTAAGACTCTACAAACATTGTTAGGTTTTATCAAGAATGAAATGGACAGTTACAGTCCTTGCTGGGAAAGTCCCTAGACTGTCAGCCACCAAACTATGTCTTGGCAGTATGCAAGACCATGGTAGCCAGCATGGGCCAGAGCCATGCCAGGGAATGTACTAACAATTGAACAGCTTGTACCATCACGGGATAGTGTGCAAGCCCAGGCTCTGGCCATGTTTAGTTTACTAGTATAGACATAGTCTTTGTCCCCTCTTCAACAGCAAAGGACATCCTGATACTGAAATCATTACCAGTCAGGTTGGAAGGACTAGGATCACTGCAAGAACATTCCAGCATCGGGATGAGTGGGGGACAAGGAAAAGAGTATATGTATTTACCCAGGGAGTTAGTAGGTACATCCAGCTCTGGGCATGGACAGAGATCACCGGCTGAGATGGGTTGTAGATGTAGTTGCTGAGGTAAAGACAGCCTTTCGTGTGTACTTCTGAGGTAGCAAGAGAAAGCATGATCCTGGCACCGTGGCAGGTCGCACTAAAGGTCTGGCAAGAGTGGCAGATGACTTAGGATTGGGGAGTGCACCAGGACAAGGGAGATGTCAGAAGTCACAACCACAGCTTAATAAAATGAAAACAAATTCAGAGACAAACAGAAGCCCCTGCCCTTCCTCAAGTTCACAGGAACAAAACTCTCAATGAAGGGGAAGAGGAAGGTAAAATTCTCTGACAAAGGACAATGTGGCTAACAAAACATTCCCTTTGAGTACTGCAACAGAAAAAAGTTCTCAAACTTAGTCTTTGTTATTCGCATGTATTTATGTGCATAATTATTTATGATTGTCCACCTAGACAGTACATTGCACTGCTGAAAAATAGGAAGGAACACAGACTGTGCTATGGTCATTGCTGCCCTTTGGAAGGTGCATCCCCCTGCCTATCAAATGCAGTTATCTTCAGCACTTGTCTCAGACTTTGAAGGAACTTGTAGAAAGTGGATTTGACTGTAATGTGGGTGGATGGGGAGATAGCACTAAAAATAATTTAGGAAAGATCTGTGTCCAATTTCCAGCCAATATGGTGAGCTGAGATTAAATTCAGTTTCATACATATTCCTAACCTAATACTATCTTCCTTATATAAACAGCCAGTATGCTTCCCTCGCAATGAACTCCTCTGTCCTTCAACTCTGTAGTATGAAGTTCTTCATCCTAACCCACTGACTACGCTTATCTTTTTCTATCCTTATTGCAAGCCTGTAGAAAGTACATTGCTCTNCTTAGTGGATGAGGGAAAGGCTGTGGATGTTGTTTACCTGGACTTTAGAAAAGCCTTTGACACCATTTCCTACAGCGTTCTCCTGGAGAAACTTGCTTCTCATAGCTTGGATGCGTGTACGCTTTGCTGGGTAAAAAACTGTCTGAAGGGCCAGGCATAAAGAGTGGTGGTGAATGGATTTAAAGCCAGTTGGTGGCTGGTCCCAAGTAGTGTTCCCCAGGGCTCAGTACTGGGGCTGGCTCTCTTTAATATTGTTACCAATGATCTGGATGAGGGGATCGAGTGCACCCTCAGTAAGTCTGCAGACGACACTAAGTTGGGCATGAGTGTCGACCTGCTTGAAGGGTCTACAGGGGGATCTGGACAGGCTGGATCGATGGGCCAAGGCCAATGGTATGAGGTTCAACAAGGCCAAGTGCCGGGTCCTGCACTTGGGTCACAACAACCCCATGCAATGCTACAGGCTTGGGGAAGAATGGCTGGAAAGCTGCCTGACAGAGAAGGACCTGGGGGTGTTGGTTGACAGCTGGCTGAATATGAGCCAGCAGTGTGCCCAGGTGGCCGAGAAGGCCAATGGCATCCTGGCCTGTATCAGGAATAGTGGGGTGTGCAGGGACTAGGGAAGTGATTGTTCCCCTGTACTTGGCACTGGTGAGGCCCCACCTTGAGTACTGTGTTCAGTTTTGGGCCCCTCACTACAAGAAAGACATTGAGGTGCTGGAGCGTGTCCAGAGAAGGGCAACAAAGCTGGTGAGGGGTCTGGAGAACAGCTCTTATGAAGAGAGGCTGAGGGAACTGGGGTTGTTTAGTCTGGACAAAAAGGAGACTGAGAGGAGACCTTATCACTATCTAAAACTACCTGAAAGGAGGTTGTAGAGAGGTAGGGGTGGATCTTCAAAGTAACAAGTGGTAGGACAAGAGGAAATGGCCTGAAGTTACGCTAGGGGAGGTTTAGATGATTGGATATTAGGAAAAAGTTCTTCACAGAAAGGGTTGGCAAGCTTTGGAACAGGCTGCCCAGGGAAGTGGTTGTATCGCCATCCTTGGAGGTATTTAAAAGATGGGTAGATGTGGTGCTTAGGGACATGGTTTAGTGGTGGTTTTGGCAGTGTTAGGTTGATGGTTGGACTCGATGATCTTCAAGGTCCCTTCCAACCTAGACAATTCTATGATTCTATCAGGAAGACAGGCTGTAGAAAAGGACCACCCCATTACAGCTCTTGATTCCTAAATGATATAAAAGACCTGTCCAAAAACTAACTAACCATTGCTAATCAAAAATAACCCCAGACACATGATGAGGACTCAGGAGCCAGCATCCCTTGTGCCTCACCAATGATCCTGGGCAGATAGCTTGGACGTGTAGAGGTCCAGTGCCAAGAGGTGCTTGAGTACATGTGGGTATAGGAGTGTGAGCAAATAAAATTTATGACAGAATGAGTTTGAATGGGTAAAATCAACTCCTTTAGACATTTTGTGAAGGAGATCACCTTCTCCTTCCATGAGTTTTGTTACACTGATCTCGTGCAGTGCAGGTTACAATGCAGTGCAACAATAGCTGCGGATAAGATCGTGTCAGCACATGAGCTGCTGCAGAGGACTCACTAACTCCTGTTGAGCACCGCAGTAGTGCTGCTACACCATGTCAGGAGAGGAGCCAGTATCTTCTGTGGATTTCAGTAGCCATAAAATATAATACATGAACATACTATCTTAGACAAGCTCGGGAGTGTCTGTGCCAGATGCTGTTAGGGCTAATTACTTTAGCTGCTGTATCTTGTTGGTGTGGCTACGCTGCTTTTTACTCCGGAGCATAGTTCAAAGCTCTCTGGGGTGAATCACATACTTGGCAGAGACAGGTAGAAGGAGGACAGGGACGACTGTAAGTGAAGAAAAGCAGTCTGACTCATTACATGAAGTTTGCAGAAATAACCCTTCACATTGTTCAATAAAAATATGAAAAGTACTGAAATTAAATTAAATGAAGAATGAAATGACATGAAATAAAAGGTCAATCATAGTTCCCGGATGCCTCTAGAGCTTTTATGCCTTTATAGCATACAGATTTATGATAATTGTGTAATAGATAGGCAGAAGTCTTCCCTAGCCAAAGTTCAGGTTATGCTATTTATTTGGTCTTGTACAGCTGTGGTGATATATTCACTCCACTTCTGTGCGTCCTTTTCACACATTATTGATTAGTGATGTATCATCACTAGCATATTTACATTCTTTCTTCTTCAGGGAGACAGTGGAGAACCTTTAGTTTGTCTTGTTCAAGTTTTGTCTAATATGAACTCCCCTCTTGGGGTCTTGGTTGTGCCCTGCCAAAGAAACTTCCTGCTTTGTCAGAGTTTCTGGTTACGCTTCTTGGCTTAAGAACGCCATGGGAGCCGACTGATCCTGGGAATGTACTGCCCTCTCCTGGAAAGCAGTGTGCATATTCGAAATACGAGATTCCAGGTGCTACATTGAAATTATATTACATTTTAAGAATAAAAAATAAATATCATCCATTATAAATTACTGTAAACTAACACTCTGAGAAGTAGCCAAACTGATGGCTTGTTCCCCTCCTTCAGTATGCTCTGTATTTCAGTGCATCCTACAATAAAAACAGGTAAAGCGCCCATTCAAAACATTCTGTTCTCTGTGTAGCTGAATCTTACTCCTATTTCTAGCTCTCATTGAGGTTTTATTGTTCTTGGTCTTTTGTGCTCTCAACATTTTCACTGACCTCCTGCATTACTAATGGCCATACTTCCATTTTTCTCTCAGGACCTCTCATAGGTCAGGAAGACATCAAACTGAATTGTGGGAGACAGAGATTCTCCATAGGCGGGCTTTGGACTGTGAATGCCTTTCAGACAGCGGTATGTGGCTCTGGTAGTCTCCATGCTTTGGAACTTACCTAACAACCATCACAGCGATTGCCAAGCATGAGGATTATTTTCTCCTCCAGATGCTGTGCAGGCAGAAGAAAAGAGTCAGCTAAGAACCCTTCTGTTTTAGGGGTTTCTTGTACTTGACAATCAGCCTTTGGCAGGATTTTCAGAGAGTCTGGTTTGGTGGAAATGGAAGAGACTTTTTCTTCATTTTTGTGTATGGCAAATTCAGAACTGTTACTGAGTCTCAGCACTGGAGTCTACATGGTGCAGTAACATATCAACCAGCCAGCTCAAAAACTTCTCAGCTGGACAGGTTGACACAAGTCTTCAGAGCTCTTCAGCCTTGCTCTTGACAACCAATTACAATGCAAAGTAAAAATGACATCAGATCCACGGTACTCACCTTGCCTCACTGTGTAAACATCAGAGGTAGGATTTCACTGCCCCAAACCAGATGGCTAGAGTCATTTAGAAATCTTCAGGTTCTTGAGACATGTGGATGGGGCTGGCAGAAATGTTACAGGATATGAAGGACATCCAGTCCTTTCTGGAGTGGCAGCTGTAGTCCCCACAGGATCCCCTAGGGAGTCTATGATGGTATTAGATGCTTTGCTTAAACAAGTCTCAGCCTAGCTGTAATTCTTCTGCCCTATTTGGAAAGAATTTATATCACAGTGAGGCTACTGAAGGCTTTTCCCGTTAGCTATTAAGATATATAAATAAGTTTTACTGCTCCATGATAATTTAAGAAATGCAACGGAGGAAAAGAAAACAAAGAAGCTATAATGCATTTCAGTCCTTGCCGTGCCTTATAATACTAAACTAAAGAACCATCAGATCTCAGTATAGCTATTTTAATGTTTCTTTTTGCACTGGCACATTCATTCTTCAGTAGCTCATTCCATCAAGATCGTCCCTGCATCCAAACAATACCATTTCTCCCAGAATGTGTCATAAATAGCATTGCTTTTCTTTCTGACAATATAATGAAGTGCCATCTTTAAGAAAAAGACTGACAAGCTGTCTAAAAATGTCAATACACCCAAAAAATCATCTACATCCATAGCCCCAGGAATAATTTTCACCCTGTGTTTAAATAACAAGCACCCTGGACTAGATTCAAATATTCATTGCACAAGACTTTCATCATCCTGCTTTTCTCCTTGGAGAGCAGAGAATAGATAGAAATAATTTTTAAGAACTTCAAACTGTTTGAACTGTGAATTTTGCTGCCTGTGGTTTGGTCACATTAATTTACTTTTTTAAAAAATGCATGCTTTGTTCATTTCCCTGCAGAGTCAACACAGATATCAAAGGCCAGCCTGACTCTTATTTTGCCTCTTCCGCATCTGTTTTGTAAATTCCAATGGCAAAATCTTTATTGCTTACAACAACATGTAAGGCAGGAAGAGTACTGGTTCATCCCAATCTTAAAGCCAGTTTGGCGGTATAATATTATCAGGTAAAATGTTGCTGTCTTTTATCCCATGTCCTCACTTGCTACTTTTGCTGGTTCAGTAGAGCTGAGAAAGCTTTTGAGCAATACCCCAGTTATTTCCCACATTGAATATTCTGTAGAGATGAAAAGGAGCAATTGAATAGCTATTTCCTAAAAATATGTGTAGAAGTTATTAGATTTATTATAATAAATGCAGACTTGTACAGTAGAAAGAGAATAATGGCATAGGACAAGTATTAAAATTGAATAAGTTTTCTAGCAGAATAAAACCCTAACAGTTGTTACCATGCCTATTATCTTGGCAAAAGCTAAGCAGATGATCTACATCAGAGAGAACATTATTGCAACAGTTCATTTTCTAACTGAACAACCAAACTTTCAGTTTTTATCATTAAGGTATCCATTTTATACATATATTTATATGCAATATGCAATAGTAGATATACCCAGTAGACTCTGGTTATCTTACTTAATTGGATAATACTGTACTTTCATCACTCATATTATTAGAAGGGTAACAGTAGTCCAACATGAATTTTGCAAATGTCTTGACTTCATTGTCTCATAAAGACACAAGGCTAAAACATCTCTCTTACTTGACTGGCAAAGCTTTCAAACTCAAAGCATTAAGACATTACAAAATTGATTGTCCATATCACTCCCCTAAAAATATCACCCCTCTTTCATCTTAATCACTACACACTTATTGTCTATATCTTTATAAATTTTTCACTTGTGCTGTGCTTAGTAATCTTACATGTATGTAATAGAAACTTTTATCTAGGTCTTTCAAAAACCTGATTTGTTTCTATGTTGATTCTATCTGCCATTTTTGCTAGAAGACTTAATCTAAATAACAAAGACTAGTGTGTAGATACTGTTCCTTTTGTCATATGAAAATCCTATAAAATGGGGAGACAGAGCGATAGAGAGAGGGGGAAAAAAAGCCCAACTCAAATGAACAGAAATTACTTTGAAAACCAGAATAATTTGACAAAGGATGATTTACTTACCCAGGCAGTTTTTGGCATCAGCTTATACAATTCAGTAGAGAACTAGACTGTTTTAAGATTACTAATCTGATTTGGGTTTCTGTAAATTTTTTCATTCTATTTTGCCTTTAGGGACAGTGCACTACATTCTAATAGCCTAAATATTTCTCTGTTATCATAGAATCATAGAATCATAGAATCATAGAGTGGTTTAGGTTAGAAGGGATCTTAAAGATCACCTAGTTCCAATCCCCCTGCCATAGGCAGGCACACCTCCCACTAAACCAGGTTGTTCAAAGCCTCATCCAACCTGGCCTTGAATACTTCCAGGGATGGGGCCTCAACAACTTCCCTGGGCAATTTGTTCCAGTGCCTTACCACCCTCAGAGTGAAAATTTTTTCCTAATATCTATTCTAAATCTACCCTCTTCCCATTTAAAGCTATTACCCCTCATCCTATCCCTACATGCCCTTGTAAAAAGTCACTCTCCAGGCTTCTTGTAGGCCCCCTTCAGATACTGGAAGGCTGCTATAAGGTCTTCCTGGAGCCTTCTCTTCTCCAGGCTGAACAACCCAACTCTCTCAGCCTGTCTTCATAGCAGAGGTGCTCCAGCCCTCTGATCATCTTCGTGGCCCTCCTCTGGACCTACTCCAACAGGTCCGTGTCCTTCTTATGTTGAGGGCTCCAGAGCTGGATGCAATATTCCAGGTGTGGTCTCACCAGAGAGGTAGAGGTAAGGATACTATAGCATCAAAAATAGTTTTATTAATTATTCCATTGAGTTGCTGTATTGTCAATCTCACCCTTGCCTCTGAACTAAGTTTTCTGGTTTATCATGGTTCTGAATGTGAAATATGCAAATATTTTGATAAAGATTTTTTAAAAACCCATTACTGTACTGATTCTTTATAGCAGCTATTGTACATAAGTCACAAAATTGTTCAAAATACTGTTTTGCTATTAAACAGAAATTTTCTAGCATTAGCCTCTTTCAACCAGATGTTCCTATTTAGAAAAGTTTGGATTAAATCCAGTCAGCAGTTTGGTGTTCTGTGTGTGAGATCACTTCCACTAGGGAGAAAGTAATAATCTGTTCCAAATTCTGTTTTACTTAGAAAATAAATGAAAAAAAAAGAATTCAAACCAACATTGAAATACTTTTAGATGATGTGTAATTCCAGGATCATATCAACAGTGTTGGTCTCTCTATATTTCTTGTAAAATGTAATTGGTTAGCTAGATCAAATTTTAGTATTCTGAGTAAGCCTAAACAAAAAGACATGCTTCAAAGCAAATAATATACTTTTACAGTGTGTGAGCTGACCTGCTCTATCTCACTCCTGTGTATCTCTTGATTCTCCTGCTACCACCTTTATTGGCCCAGCCTACCACTTTTATCACCCCAGCTGTCATGGCTGGAAAAATTAGGTGAGCTTTTAGGCACAAAGAAATGCTTGTGTGGACAGAAACTTGTCTAATTTTTCCAACTCTGTTAGTTGATCTAACAGAAAATATTATCTTCACCTATAAATCTTGTCTTGCCCATGCCTTTAGACCACCATCACAGCAAGAACAAGCAAAAAGCCTTTTCCACCTTTATTTGCATGGAGTAGAACTCTGTTCCGAAGGATTTGCAGTCCACAAAATAATTTCCACCTCTTTAGAAGATAACTGAACTGATAGACTTTTCCACCTTAATTTTTCCGATGTAGTTAAATACTCAAAAGTAGATGTAGTTATGGCAGAGTTCATACTAACACAGATTCTGGCTGTGCCCTGCCCAGCATAAGCTTCACTTCTATGTACATTTTTTACTTCTATATCCATACCTTTATGAGGGTTTTTACTGATGCGGCTTTGCTAGCTAAGCTTTCTAAAGAAGATCTAGCGATAGCTTACCTGTGACTTTTTGCTTAAGATGCACGTAGGCAAATCACTATTCTGACCACAAAAAGTGTGTCCCCTAAAAGTGGATGAAAAAGCCCAGTCTTTGCTTAGTGGGAGGAACAGTTTGTTGAACAAGCCACACAGCTGAGTTGTTGAATTTTAAATAGTTTTCCAATCCAGCTGCATGCTCTATTTGCCAAGCATATTATCATAGCAATACCAAATATCCTTGACGATGAACAAAAGCCTGGATGCTGCTTTAGTAGTAACCCTCTTTCCTCCCTTCTTTTTAGCAGTAGGTAAGGTTGTTGAAAGAAAAGACATTTTTCAAACATAAACAATAGTTTATCTCCCTGTGTGAAGGGTGATTAAAGCTAATATGCTTTCTGGAAGGATTTTCAAGATGGACAGCTAAATCTAGTTCTAGCTCACTAGATCAAGTGGTCTTGTTTTGCTTTGTTAATGTGAAGTTCAGGTGCAGAATAGGAATTGCATTTGAACAATATCTCTGAACATCAAGGTCTCTTTCCCAGGGTACCTAAGTATGCATTTAATTTGCAAATGTAGGGGTAAACCTCAAAAAGGCATTTGCAAGCCCCCAAATCTGCAAGTTTTGCAGATGATTAAGGGGCCACACTGTAGAGCTCCTGCTTTCTTCCTCGTTGCCCGAGTGCTTTGTCCCTGGGTTTCTTCTCATACATGGAGGCATGATTTTGGGGTAAGAGGAAAGGAACATTTTCTGCAACTGTCCTACCTTTAGGTGGACAGGTCTCTCCTCCCTCTCACCCCAGGCAGCCAATGTAGATCCTCTTTTAATAGAAATACCTCCTCTTAGTGTCTCTAGCTAAGAAGCAGCAGAACTGAAGATTGTATTGTTTCGGTCTCCTCCAAGAAAAAAGCATAATATCTCAAGAAGGAAATCTGCATAACCTGACAGTCTGAAATTCCAGAAGCAGGGGAGAGGCCAGAGGAGAACCTGGGCGACAGCTGCACAGGACAGAGGATCGCGGTGCTGAGAAGCTGTTTGCTAACTCACCAGGGAAGAACGTGGCATGACCTCACATCAGAAAAGGGAGGAGGATAAAAATAGTTCATTACAGCATGGGTTGGCCAGCATGTCCTAATGGCCAGTAGCTTCTGCCCGTAGGAATTTAATGTCAAGTTTTTTCCAAGGAAAATAAAACTGTTATTAAAAGGGACTTTATCCAAAGGCATGTATTCTAAAGTAGTTTTAGAGGTGGAACAGATTCAGCTCTTGTAATTTCCTAAAAACTTGTCCTTTACAGGAAAGAAAAGTAAAGGAAAGTAATAGGCTTTTTTTTTTTTTTTCTAGAAAGTCCAGTTGCCAACAACATGAGCTAAGGTTCAGATTTGCTGGAGAGCAGGAGCTGAGGATGAAATCATTTTATGGTTAATGTTGCAAGTAGACGAATGATATATTGTCTTAATTTTACTGGACAAAGTTAGCTCCTACCTATGTTCAGAGCTGACTGCTGACAGTTCATTTAAATTAAATGTATGCAGTCATCACAATTGTTTGGCATTTATTTTATGCTAGTGAATTTTAGTCACTGAAAAGTGACCTGTGACAGGACATGCGGCTGATCACTGCCACGTGTATCAGGGGAAAGGAGAGGTTTGGGTGCGAAACGCTCCCCTCAGATGAGAAGGAACAAGATTCCTTCCTTAAAGGGAGGCCCAGCTTAGAACAGAAAAATAAATTTTGACATAATACAGGCAGGAAGGTACGGGGGAAACAAAGCGAATGTAGAGCTAAATAGTCCATAAATTGTGCATGGAAGACATTGTCTAGCATCATAGGTTGCTGTGTTCCTGTGTAAAGTATTGACATTTACTTTAAACCCAATAAAATATCTACTAATAGATGTCATAGCAGGTTATTATCTCTTTTCTCAGTGAAATGTCTCCATGAAATGAGTAAGTTCTTCCCCGTGAAATGAGTAAAGGCTGTAAGAGGCAATTGTGCCAGTGCTCCCTGTGCCAGTCCAGCTGCCAGCCCTGCACCATACAGGAAAAGTCACGGTGGACGTAACATGGAAAAAAATTGGGAAAAAAGGTCCTTATTGGTGCTACAGTTATGCATCTGCGGGTGCAAAGATAACAGGCAGTCAAGCATCCTGAATTTTCAGTTTCTCCACTGAAAGAAACTGCTTTTGCAGATTTTTCACTACAGAAATGCCTCTGACCGTGGACTCTTCCCCATGAGGCTGGATGCCAGCTTGGTCTGGGGAGAGCAGGAAGGGATTTAAAAGACAGGAAACTAAATGGACTTTTTCTACCTGCCCTGGGGCTCAGCAGCTGCCTGCTCCTGGCTGGGTGTGGGACGGGTGTAGTGATTCCCCTGGTGGGGAAGGTGGTGAGTCAGAGCCCATACAGGAGCCAATGCCCAAGAAGTGACCGTCTCATTCAGGCGGGACAGGCTGAGTGACCGGCTCAGCTCTCCAGCGCAGCATCCTCCCAGCCGGCCGAGCAGAGCCACGCAGCAGGCTTCAGGAGCCGTCACACTCCACATTCAACCCAGTAGTACTTGCGCTGTCTCCAGCTCTGTCTGAGCATGCCTCACAGCAGGAGCAGCTTAGACCCTCTTATGTGAAGTCATGCTGAGACAGGCTTTTTTCCCAAGCTAAAGAGAAACCCTCAGTCCCAGGTTTACCATCTGTCGAGAGGGCATTTGTCACCTGAGATGTCAGAATATCAGCAGGTCTAGCTTTGTCTGCAGCTACAACAAAGGTGATGTAGGACCACTTGTAGAAGAAACATGAACAATGTGGGAAACAGCAGGGATGTAGCTCTTCTTGCGTTGCCTGTGTGAAAGCTTTGCCGGGATAAGGAGCAGTCTGGCTGGTGCAGCTGGAGCACAACCAGAGGTGTAGAGTTTGGGGCCACGTGGCACAGGGGTGGCCATAAGACTGTGGCTCAGTAGAGGGCTATGAGACACAACAGCCATCTCAGTAATGTCAGTTCAGATATTTGTTCTCAAACAGCTTTTTGAGCCACTACTGTCATACACCTACTTGCTTCAGCAATGCTGAAATTTATCATTAATATATAATGAATATGTATTAGTTATATGAATATGAATTAATATGTATTACTTATATGTGCTTTACTTGAGGTGTTCTGCATGCAGTTCAAACTTAATATTGCATCCAGTTGTATGAATGCATTTCAAAAAAGCCTGCCATTATATTTACTATGTAAATGTAATCCATCCACACAGAGGAACTACTATTAGGCTTGTACTATCCTTGGTTATTTTTTACAACTCTGCTGTTCTATTTGATGCCTTGCTAACTTCTCACATACTGTAAGATGTGAAAGAACCGTACTACAGGAAAAACCTTTAAGTTAGACATCAGAAAAGCCTTAACTAAGGATAATTGTTAGCTGCTTTCCTGAGAAAGGTGTGTAGTTGCCATCCTGGGAAGTTTTTAATCTGTGGTTGTTCAAGCAGCAGTCAGGAGTAGAGTTAATTCTGTTTGAGGGAAGGAATATGGACTAGGTGGCTTCTGGAGACCCGTTTCCAGCCCTTCAGTTGCTATAGTAAAGGGCACAAATTCACTCTTTGGGTGTATTCAGTACATTTCAAATTAAAGATTCAGGTTTTTGTACCCACATGCAGGAGAAGAAAATACGGGACCAAACAATTGCAGGAGGAAATGAGCTCTAGGCCTGTGCCTCAAACCTTCCTCAAAGGCAGCAAGCTATAGTCACCTTCAGTTTTGGAAGGAATTAGGCCTAGACAACCAGCTGTTTATGACTACTAACAAGGACATCATTCCTCTGAGTACGGTCCATCAGAATGCTCTGTCCGTTAGATGGGTCTCAATCCTATACCAATATGTGTGGGTCATACAGACTAAAATGAGTATCAGCCTCTTATTTTGCAAGGTCATTTAGGTCAGAGAAGTTTTTCTGAAGTATTTTATTATCTGATAATTCGTTATCTGGCTATTCCAAGTTAAGAGCTTTCGGCAGTGCTGGGATTGTGCTGGTAACACTGGTGCTGACACCAAGAGGCTGGGTGGACAAGAGCCTGAGGCAGGAGAGCACTGCTGGGTGGGAGCCAGAGCCCCAGTTTGGTGGGTGCCAGGAGGACACAAACTCTCCCTCACCAGCTGCGGGAGAACTGGCAGAGGCCAGGAGATCAGGCCTAAACAAGTCTGATTTGCATGTATTTCTCGTCATAGCTGGGGGGCACTCCAGCTAAAAACAAGTGAACTGTCAAGGTGAGGCAACTCCAGAAGTTGCAGTTATGTTGTGAAAAGCAGGGGCAAATGAACTGTGCTCAGCGTGCCCCTGGGCAGGGGGAGCTGTCACTTGAATGAAATGATGTTGCTTGTAGGCCCATACTAGAGATGTTTTGAGAGAGGAGATTTCTGAGCGTTCCCACAGTGGTTTGGAAAAGAAAAGATTTTTCTTCTTTCTCTGAAGAAAGTTATTCTGCTCAGTCAGTCTTCCTGGGGCAAGGATTCAGTGTGCTGTACTCTTCCCAAAGGAAACCAAAGTGCTCTAAGAGATGATCTACAGCACTGAACTGCAGCCTGCCAACTGAGCAGGGCATGTAGATATAACCAAGGTGGTTAATGAGGACAGTGGCTGCGGGAACTTGAGTATGTAAAGCTGTGGAGTCCTGGAAATGTAACATTTCCTCTTTTCATGTTTACGAGCTGTGAGAGGAGATCAGTGGAGAAGGAAGGCAGAAGGTGCAAAAGCCATCCTGCAGAGAAAAGAGGAGGATTACTGCCAGTGGCTTGTGCAGAGTTGCAGTACAGCTGTTTTGAGGTATTGTTTAGGTGTCACAAATCTAATTCACAGAATTAGAAGAAAAAGACTACAAAAAGGAATATCTAGTTCAACCATCATGGCATAGGAACATGTATAGACCCCAAATGTCTGTCAGATATTTACCAAACCTGTTCCTGAAACTTCCAGTCATGAAGATCCCACAACCTCCCCAGGCAAAATTCCAGTGTTTCACTGTCCTTCATGTGAAAGAGAATTTTTTTTTTCTAATCTTGGTTTTAAATCTCTTGTATATTTAAATCCATATTGCTTGCCTTACCCTCCATGTTTATGGTGAATGGACTATTTAATCCTCTTTGCAGTAATCATTATATATATGCACACACATACATACATATGTTATAATAGACATATATTTTTATGTCTGTATTTTAAGGTTTTTCTTCTGTGTTCCTCTAGTAATACAATCTCTAGCCGAAACAACCCACTCTTTTTCATTTTGTCTTCTTTCCTCTTACCCACCCCACACAGCTTCCCAGCAAGGTCTGTCTGATTTACAGTTCCTTAACTTGGGAGTAAATGTTGCTCTGTCAGTCAGCCTTATTTGATTTTTCAGGTGTATGGATGAGGCCTCAAGTCAGTATTATTTATAAGATTCCAATACTTACCTGTAGATTTTGAACCATACCTGCCTCACAGCCTGGTGAAAGGATTATGCTTAGCACTTACACCATCTTTTTCTTTTGATTCCAAAATAAGCCTGAATTTAGTAACCTCAAAGCAGACCGGCAGTGAAGTATTTTCCACCCCTGTTTTATAAATAGGAAACTTGCTGCAGTGTTTTGTCCAGGTGACACTGTCGATGGAACAGGTGTTAACATGCACGTGCCTCAGGAACAGTCCTGAGATCCGGGAGCATGTTAAGCAGACCCACTGCACCAGGTGGGGAAGGCAGTAGCTTCTTGCCTTCTTCTCATCGTCTTTCTCACAGATGCTCCCTCTGCTAGTTACAAACTCAAGCAATAGACAGTTGCGTGGGAAGCCAAGAGCTCACATGCAGAAATTTCTGGAGCGGGCAGGGGCAATGTGGGTTTCTGACCATGCCATTGCCATGGCCATGCCATTTCATCACCCCTTGCCTGACTGCAGAGTAAACTCTTCAGAGTTGAGAAAGTCTCATATCTATCTCGAGCACCTGGTCCTTGGGCTCTCATTTCAGGTGAAGGCTCTGATATTAATAGTAGCCATCGTCATTAGTGACATCCTCTGGAAAAAATGTAAGTATTCATGAGAACAAACAAATGATCAGTAATGGAGCCCCCTGAAAAAGAAGTACTGAAATTTATAAAAATGGCTTTCATATGTTGCTGATGAATGGAGCTAGGTCCTGCTCTGTGCTCAGTGTATCTCAACAGTGCCCTAATAGTCTACCTGATTCAGGGTTGTGCCAATGGACAAAATCTACCATCAAGCAGGAAAACGTTAGAGAGTTGGAGGGTATTGTGGTCATTCTCCTTGAAAACCACCACTCAGTATCCACTCTATTACTTCTGGTGGCTGATCTCTCACTTGCTACTCCTATCAATGTGTCTTTACCAGGAAAGGAAAATTAGGGATTAGAGCAAGTACAAAGTACTTCAGAAACTGGTTCTTCAGAACATATCTGCATCTGATGAGGAAATGATAACTATCAGTGGAGAAGAAGCTTTTTCCGTATTTCATGGAACTTAATGTGGACTCACATTATTTGGTTCGGGTAAGTATAGAGAGATGAGTTTCAGAGGAGTTTTTCTGTTATGTACTTGCAGAAGGAACTGTCTTTGGTGACGGATATTTGATTTCTCACTCCCTTGATTGGAGATGCATTAATTTTCTTTTCTATTCCTAGATTTGTTTTCATCCTGAGAGTCTTTAACTTGATTTTAAGAATTAAAAATTATACAAGGCCTGTCTAAAAGCCCTCTGAAGTCAGCAGAAATATTTATATTCTACTGACAGAGTTTACTGAATCAGTGGCTGGAAGTATCTCCTTGATTAACTGACAAGTCTCCTGTTCATCACTTAAAGAAAGTACACACTCCAAGCCAGTGCAGCAGAGCTGCTTGATGTTCCCCAGCGAAGGTCTAGAATAAGCACGTACAAATATCTCTCTTTCTCCAAGCTGAAAGCCTAATGAAAGTATTTTATAATTTGACACTTGACATTCAAATTCTTTTTTGTTTTCATTACTGTGCAGCTCTATAGTTATGTTTTTCCAAATTAATTTAAGAACATTAGTTTGAGCTCACAACTAATCTATTCATTTTATCTATATTTATTTTCCTTTTCAAGGGAGTTGTTTCTTCTTATTGTTTTAATTTAGATGAAATCTGTGCTATGCTTTCACAAAACTTGGGTTTTTTTTCTGTTCCAGATAGGTGCCTCTATTTTGCACTATGTCGTAACCTTTATTTTTTTTTTTTCAGTGTCTTACAGTGATAATGTTACATTTGGCTTTTTTTCCCCTTGTTCTTTCTCATCCTATTTTTATTCTGTATTTCATGCTTGCACGCTTTCTTTCCTATATGGAGTATCGCTTTGAGAAAATAAAGCTTTTGAACCAATTAATGTTACATGTGTTCAAACCAGTCAACTTTAAGCCTCTTGTATTGCAGTGGGAAAGAAAAGGGGGAACTGAGAAAGAAAAGAAAAGTATATTTGCATAAGACAAATTTCCTTATAAGGTAGTGCTGTGATATGAGCAGCGAAATAATAAATCCCTCAGAATTCTTTCAAGCTTATGGACAAATATCGCCTGCCAATGTACCATGAGTCCTGACTGACACCTTTGCTTATGCTGGGGATTTAATGTCATCCACTTTGTCAAAAAAGTATCATCTGCTGCACCCTTCTGGACATTGCCAGGACAGCACATTCTCCAGAAAATCCCAAACAAAATCAGGTGGGATTACAGCATAGTTTTCATGAGCAAAGATGTGGCTTCCATTGTTTCTAATAGAAAATGGGCATAATTTCTCTCTGCCTTTGATTGGTCTAATATTTAAATTAGATCCAAGTGAAGAGACTTTTCCACGCTATTTACTAGCAGATCTAGAGTGGCTTCAGACTTTTGCATCTATAGTCAATGGCATTTGCTGTTTGAGGGCAGAGCAAATGATGCTGTTGGTGGCAGAACAAGCAAGGCTTGGCTCCACATGGTTTGTGTCCCTGCTTGTCATGCTCCCCGCTGGCCCACATCTCTTGTTGACGCCACCTCTCTCCTAAATCAAAATGGGAAATCTTCAGGCTCTCCATGCCCTCCTCACTCCCAAATGGTCCCCTAATGATGCTTCTTCCCATTCATGTCTCCATAATTTCTCTGGGAGGTACTCCTGGCTTCCATTAGGATAGACTGTCTCTTCCACGTCCATATGTACGAGGTGGATGTTCCTGGGATTCACCTATGCACGTGCTGACATGCTGGTTGGAGGGTACAGACCTGCTGACTGACCAAGCAGAAATGAATGGTGTTTGCTTCCACCATGAGTGTCCTTATGGAAAACAAATTTTGGTTTCTCTTCTCTGTCCGACCACTGATTTTCTGAAGCCTTATAGGAACATTGGAGTTCCATCCCTCTGCCAGCTGTGGTGGAGGTTGAATGATATGCTCAAAAAGTGACTGTGGAGGTAGGGATGTGGATGAGCTGTGGATGTGATGGTACATGGATACAACTGACCACAAAACAGTCACCGAGACCAACCACCTGTTTTCCTACTGGTGTGACTTCTGCCCGTCCTGATTACAGGCTACGCACTGGCTCCCTACTGAGAACCCTCTGCAGTGTCTCAGAGCTGAGGCAGAAAGGCCACTTCCCCACTGCCTCCCCACCAGCCCAGGGTACATGTCCCACCTGTGCCCTGGAAGCATGTAACTTCTAACCACTGCTTTTACCCCGGTGACTCGTCTAGTCGTCAGTGCTCACAGGGATGTGGCCTTTCCAGAATCATCATCCTCCCAGCACAGAAGAGAATGTGTGGGATTCTCAGCTTGCTCCTAACTGTCATTCTCCTCTGGCTCACCAACCCCAGCTGAAGGCTGTACCAACTTGCCAGGGAAACCGGTTGAAACTGCTGAGGGCACTCTGGCTGGGAATACCTATCTTGCTTTAGCCGAGCCCCATGGGGGTGATGGAGGTGGTGTTGCTGAAATGCGTGGGGCACCCTGCATGCACCCTGAGGTCCGGGCAGACCTGAGATATCAGTACCTTTGCCTGGAGGGCAAATACACATTATACACTGAACCAAAGTGAACACTGCCTCCCAAGTCATGAACAACAAAAAACAAACCAGAAATGGCAAACAGCTGAGGGGGGGAAACTTCTTTCCCCCAGGAAGGACACTGGTGATTGTTTAAAGAAATTCTGATACGGAGTTAACATTATCAGGGTCCAGTTTTGGGGACTGGCTTACACAAAAGCATAAATCAGAAGCAGTTCCAACCTAAGCAGTGCAAGTCTGTGACTGAAAATACTGTTGGGACCTAAAGCTGAATACACAGAACGGTGTAGAATTAGATTGTGCCTGGGTTCCCATACTTTCCACCACCATGATCCCCATCTTTACCTTAGCAAAGTGAGGCCAAGAAATCTGAGAACAAAAACATGCCCCTCAAAATAAAAGAGTGCCTTCACATTTCCCAGCATCCAGTACAAATGATTGAGTCTGATTTGGTAATCTATCCAATTCAAGGTTGTTTGAATGGCCACACCATGGCAAAGGGGGACACAGCATGGGAGAATGATTAACTTAACCCACCTGCCTTGTTTGTTTGATGCCGCCTCACTCCAGTGCGAGTCAATAAAACTTTGTGCACCGACACACGCAACTTCCAGAACCCATCATCTGGGCCAAAATGGGGATTAGCAAAGCCGCCTTTCTCTTTCTTTTCTTGCTCAGCTCAGGTAAGAGCCCTTTGCCTTCTGCTTGCCGAGGTGAGATGGGGGCCAACCTCCATTTGGTGAAGGTAGGTCCCCAAATCTCTGTCTCACCACTTAACCTGGATGACGATGGATTTGGGGCTTGCTGGCCAGTGAGAGTTGCTGTCTATCAAAGCGAGAGCTGTGGTTGCTCCAGTGTTGTGTTTGTTAGAGACACCAGAAGAGCAACAGCCTTGGTGTCTGCGTGGGGAACAAATGTCTCCCTGCAAACATGCCCCGTGAGCAGAAATGGGGGGGCCCTTGGAAAGCAGCCCCAAAGCCTTCTACAAAACCCGTAGCAGTCAGTGAGATGGCTATCTCTGGCTTCGGCAGGCTTTGGATCAAAGCTGTTTTTACTGCCAAGCATTGCTAAGCACAGTGATCCTGATTTTCATCCTTTATGACAGGAGTCTTAAAGTTTTAAATGAAATATTTAAAACAAAATTAAAAATTAAAAAGCTCCTTTATATTCCAGCAATTTCACATTTTCTGTTGTCAAACAAAAGAAAATGTTCTCTCTTGTTTTTCTGGGGGCAGTAGGTAGAAATTTAATCTTTAGTAATCTAGATCAGCTTTTCCAGGAATATGTCTGGAACTTTTTTTTACAACTCCAAAAGGAGATAGATGTTCCAGTAAAGGTATTATATGAATTTCAAGCTCATCTACAAATTCTGTAGATAAATAGTCCAAATGTAGTATATATTTCAATCAGATTTTAATCAGATACCATATTCTCTAGTACTTTAACATTGCATATCATTTTATGTCCCTTAAATGACTTTTTAAAAGTGCTGTTAAAAACATATCAGTACAGCTTGTATGATTTTACAATAGCTCAGACATTTAATATGACAGAATAAGAGGGACCTATCATTGTATGATTGTGCTGGGTTATAAAAGACAGATGATAAAGTTATTTTTATTTGCTCATTGTTATCAGCTCTAACTCACTTTCTCCAAAGTGATGGTCCACAAAGCTGCCTTAAAACTATTTTTTATGTCTTCTGGATTAGTACTGGTGAAGTCTGGAAAGATACATATGTAAAAGAAGAAATCAGTTTGCTCACGTTTATTTGAATATTCTGTTCAATTATCATTCCCTGCTGCATTTTTAAATTTATTGTATTCTTTTCTAAGTTTACACTTTGCAGTGTTTTTCAGGCAACTAACATCACATTTTCTTTTCTGTTATCTAAGCTTCTGCCAGTCTGTGCTGCCTTATAGCTTCTGCATGTCATCCAAAATCTTGTGTGTTCATTCTTAAGCCAGCTGAAATAAATATCTTTTTATGGTCACTGAAAAGGAATGGTATCCAAAGTAGAGCTCTTTGGACAAAGATTTAGTTTTAAGATGAGCCAATAAAGTTTGGAAAGTGATATTTTCCTATTCTGGTCCCCTGCAATTCTGGAACAGTGGGCTCAGTTAGCTTAGGAAAAAGGTCAGGAGAGGAAACTGAGAGGAAACTGTTTGCTGAGTCCATCGGCAGAAATTGGTAGGCTGTTGGTGCTCCATATAGTCCTACTATGTGGAGTCCTACAGTAGGATTAGATACGGGAGGCCTCAATGTCAGGGATATCTTAAGACAGTTTGATTTTATAGCATTGAGCCAACTCTGCGAACAGTCACAGAAGATTGCCCTCAGGCAATTAATCATCTTACTTTCATTAGTGGCCCACATACCTTTTATTTTATATGAATATGTGTCATGTGGAGGTAGGTGATGGATGACCTATATGTCACGGGAGCTAATTACACTGGAGTGACGTTGCAGTGAATTGAGCCTAAATATGGGTGTTTCCATAAAAGAAAGATTCACAATGTTCCCTGTGAGAATGTTGTACAAGATTATGAATTTCCCGTGTCTGTCAATAATAATCTAGCTTGAAAAGTGGAATAATTAAACCATATCACTTCTGTAACATTGCAACCTGATGCTGGATACAGAAATAAACTTTTGTAGAAATTAGGAACAGAAACATAGAATCTTTATAGACATAAAAGGAAAAAAATCAATTCGATTGCAAACTCCATTGTGAGCAACAACATTGTGGAGCTAAGTTTTAAATGTATTACCAGGTACATCATATATATCTTATGCACATGTAGCTTTCACTTATAATCCTACTAATTGATTTACTAATAGTTTTACTAATTTAATTGGGTTAATTTGTTGCAGCAGAGATGCAGCCTGACAGATTCATTAGTAAGTCTGTTTAACCCATTAGAACAAAAATAATTGTGGCCATTGTAAAAGACATCTTATGTAAAAGTCATCTTATGATTGAGGTTTCTTGCTCCGGGGCACGATATCTTAGGACAAAAAACTATTCAGTGACCAGTAAAACTGTAGTGACTACACCATCCACATGGGAGGTCATAATCTCACACCCTCCCAATTCATGCTTCTTCAAAACTTTAATATTGGTATCACTTCCCTTTATCTTTCTCTGACTGGTGGGTTTTTCTGACATCATTTAGTCCCTCTCTTGGGTCCCTCTCACTCTGGTTTCACAGCTTCAAACCCATACATAAATCCATTCAGAGCTGCTTCTCTACATCTCTTTTCTGCTGGTTTTTCCTATGACATGTTCCAGTCATACAGCTGCGATTATGTCAGGAGACAGAAATTTCCTCAGAGTTTATCATGTTTTACCCAGAATTACTCAAAACAAACGGTGCCTTCACCTGTCAATGCTACAAGAAAAATGGGACTGAAAGTTACAGATTTTCTTAACTGCAGCATCCTCATTTTTAATGTCTGATTCCTTTCCTTCCCTTGTAGTGAAAGGAGATATACTGGACGACTATTTAAGAACAGATGGTGTTTGGATACTTACTCGAAATAAACAGTTTTATACAACAAATAATGAAAAAGAATGCGCAGAGAAATGTGAAGCAGAAAGAAATTTTAATTGCAGGTAATTTCTGTTGAATCTCAAAACTACGTCATTGTGGGTGTCTGCATATCAGTGATATTTTCCTACTGTTGCTCAGAACCAACATCCCCATGCTGCTGCAGCTCTGCCTACAGCAGTGTCGCCCGTGCCTGCGCTTTTAGCTTGTGGCTTATCTCCACCCGTAAATTACCACAAGGCCAAGTAAAAGGTGGATTTACAATGTATTACTCACTCTACAGTAAATGCTCAAGTTCCTGCTCTTACCCAAAATTACATGGAGAGCTGCTTACACCCCTTTAGCTGGATGCTGCCTTGTTTCACAAAAGAAGGATGAGATGTTTCTAATTCATTTTAGGGAAAGGTACTAACCTGAGCAGCTAGGATGCTGTTGATAACGTTTTGCCAATGCAGTAACTAGCTTCCCACACAGTAACTTGTTCATGTAGTCATATGTCCTGACAAAGTCAGCCACTTCAGAGCAGTAGAAAACGTCAGTCTCTTACTCAGCGTCTCAAATACTGAGTGCAGTATCTGAAAGATATAAACGGATACAAGACAGTGCTAGTAAATTAATAGTTTATAGAAAAATAATGATGAGTTGAATAATTTGAATTGAATTAAAAATATTGTTCTCTGTGTCAATATTGCTTCCTTCTCAATTTCAACAGGGCCTTCTTATTCACCAGGAAGAAGCTACAGTGTTTAACACTGGCTGAAAATACCCAAACGACAGTGACATTCAACAGCACAGATGCAGTTCTTTATGAGAAGAAAAGTATGTATATAGTAAGATGGTACACATTTACATGTTAAGCCTGTTTTAACTGCATCCTTGCATTCTCTGCCGCAGTGCTGGAGCAAACCATTGCAGGTGGTGAGAGTTTCAGTGAGGTGGGCCGGCACCCATTATGAACTGGGCTGAAACTGCCAGAGAATTTCACATATAGCATCAAGGCTCCGTATTTTTGAACTTATACTTCACTGTTTTACTCATGTATTATTGGGACCAGGCAGAATAAACGTACTCCAAAGCAAAAATCATGCATTTATCTGCCCTTTAAGTATTTGCAGTCCTTTGCTTCATGGAGATAATGGAGTCCTTTATCATATAAATATTCAAGACTACAGGGTTATCTACTTCTGTGTACACACTTATCTAATTTTCTGTGTAATAATTCAGTCAAGAATTATTTGACTGAAATATTGTATTGATTTATAATTGTGTTGTGTTTTTTTTTTAATATAATCAAATATTCACATTTTGTAAGCTGTTTTGTTTATACTTAATTCTTGTTGTATGCCAGGCTCAGATAAATGGCTTGGTTTTTGAGATTATTCTTGGAATCAATTAATTAATGGTTTTCTTAGTTTTGAATAGATGCTATATAGCTGGAAAAATAAATATTTATTTAACTATACTATCTTCCTAACTTTTATGGGAACCTAGATAAAGCAGTCACAAACACTAACTTCAATGAGTCTTCTGGGAAAAGAAAGCTCCTATTACTAACAGATATATAAGATGAATAGTGAACATTTCTTGTAAGAACACTTTGGTTTGTTTGAAAAGAGAATTATTTTCAGTGTCTTTAAAATTCTGAAACATTTGAAAGATATACGGAAAACTGAAACTGCATGAATAATCATGGTGAAGATCCCCTTTGCCATATCAAGTTTTTAAGAGAAAGCAGTTCATGTCCAAATTCCCAGCAAGTACAAACTGATACAATTCTGATGAATTCATTAATGTCTGCTGGAGATCTGGCCAAAACATAACAAAATGCTGGAACGTTAACATTTAAACAACGGCATCTTAATTCTTCTGCTATCAGACTGGATAATGGGTTGCCAGGTTCATGGCAGCGGGTGCAACTCAGTTTGTAACAGCTATCTTCTACCTCTAGCTGATTATCAGCCAGTGACATTTTGTTCTTGTAGTGCAATATGTGTTCCTTGGTGTCTTCTTTCTATGCTAATGAGGAGTGGATTTTCTCACCAGTTTTCCTGAACTTTCCAACTCTAACCATTCTATGATTCTATGATTCCATAACTTGCAGTTTATGTTTAGCTCGAATGGATTACTAAAGCTTTAAAAGCTTGAATTTGAAGCGTACTGCTTGATTATTGAGTGTTATTATGGTCAGATTCCTTCCTGTTTTAAGAGGCAAAACCACTGTTACAGCTGTTTTGATCAAAAGACTTCAGCTCTACAGCCACGTTGTCCCCCCCTGCCCCAGTAACAGACGTCACAAGACTAAAGCCTATGGAAAACTCTTCTCCACTTTTATTTTCCATATGTTCCCCATAGACCACTGATGCGTGAGTCACCAGTACAGAAGAACATTGGAGCAGGTTCAGCCAAGTACTTTCTGGCACAAGTGAAATATCTGTAGAAATATTGGGTGTAGCCAATGCCTCAGCATTTTAAATGTGATTTTTTTTTTTTTCTGGAGTCAAAATTGATTGGCATTTTCCTTTGAGGTTAGAACAGGTTAAAGGAGGAGTATATGCGCTGTAAATTCCTCTGCATATGTTGAAAGTGAATAAACACATGCACAAGTCATTAACTATTAAATTGAAATTAGCCCTTCTAAGTGAATAAATTCTTATTGACCCTAATTATATACTGTCACAGAGGACCAGACAATAACTCAGACAAATTGGTACAAATCAAGATAATATCCCTAACTTCATCAGGGCCCCTTTAAATTGCTTGCTGTTGTCCAAGCTCTTCCAAACTTCTGAAACATCTGAAGAGACACATCTGAGCCTTCTGTCAGCAGTAAAAGACTTGATTTTATACCCAGGAGCCTTGACGTTTCAGAAAAAAGAGGGAGTGCCGCGTGGCTTCTCTTCTTTCTTGTCCGCCTCCTTCAAAGCTATTCCCTGGAAGACAGACCTGGTGCCTCCAGCCTCAGTGTTCATCCCAGTGACCTTCCTGAACACAAGTAATCTAGAAATTTAGTCAGAGCCTTCAGCTCTGCTGCTCCCCACTTGGAGCCACCTTTTCCTGCAGAAAAAAGGCCTAGCTTGGCACCCCTTCATGCCTCAGGATGGATTTGTCTTGTTTACTTTTTAGCCTTAACTGAAACTGTAGGGTGAGATATGGGTCTGCTCCCGTCTGTCCTTATCCTCTTGGATACAGAGCTTTTCTTTCCTGGTTGTGACCAGGACTGAAGGAAATGTCACCACATGAGTCCACTGCAGGAGGAAACACTGTGCCTGATTCCTCACACTGAGGGACCAGCCCATCAACCTGTAGACGCTTGTCATGGCAGGGGGTCCCCCAAAAATGGAGGCCCTTGCCCAAGTGTCAGGCGCAGGACAGAGACATGGTTACCTGCTGTTCTTCCACAGGGTGAAACCACATGTCCCACCTAGGCACGGCAGGCAGCCACCTCTCTTGCCTTTTCTGCGGTCACTGTGTGGACTGTCAGAGCAGATGCATTCATTCTCAACCCTTCTGCCGTTACCAGTCCTTTGATGTGACTGGGAGAGACCTTTTCTGATAATTTTAAAGGAGAGGCTTGCTCTTTTCAGCTCCCACTGCAGACTGAGCAGAAATCGTCTCCTTCATATTTAGCATCTATCAATGTCACTGAAAGCTGCAGTCAGGCACTGCCACAGCTTGGACAGTGGGTCATGGATACCAAATCTCTTCATCTGTTTTCTCTTTCCCTATTTGATCCTTGTGCTAATGGTGGTGGTCCTTTGAAACAACCCAACCCATATACCCGAGCCTTAAGGCAGCTAGATACTAGCGGGGGAAAAAAACATCTGCCTCACAGACACTTCATTTTCATCCAATGAGTTATCAGGCATCATTTGTTCATCATCCAGCATTCTTACAATCTGCAGCAATTTGGGGACTGCCTACCTCATTTTTGTCTCCTGCTGCCTTCTGCGCTCTAGGAGACCCACCACTGACACCTGGGACACATACTGCCTCCCTTGGCTATACCATTCAGCTCCTATTCTGCCGCTATACAACATACTACCTCTGCCTTCTTAGGGATATCTCTTCATGAGGTTCTGCTTCAGCTGGAGGTGCTTTTAGCTCCAGCAGCCAAAGAATTGGTTCCTTTGTTTTTTCAGGGGACAGTTTTACAGTGCCTGTTTTTTCAAACAGAGGATGTAGAGTCATCTTCCTGCTATTTTTCACTAGCAGGAATACAAGACTGCCTCATTCCTTCGGAAACTCACAGCTACCACTGCCAACATCTTTGTGAAGTCTCTGGATTATCCAAATGGCAGCATTTTGTATCTGTAATGACCCCAATTCACTTCAAACCAGAGATACTTCTCAAAAGGCTTTTAAAGTGCATTGTAAAAGTGAGACTCACCTTCCTAGAACCAACCTAATTATCACAGCCAGCGTAACCCAGCCTGAACTTGAACTTGCAAATAAAAACATTTAGTTTCCTTAAGCCTCAGAAAAGTTTTCTGTCCCCACCATGACTCCTCAGCACCAGGAAACAGATGCTGTAAAACTCCTTTCTGCTGAGATATGATGGAATATGTTCTGCTTGGAGAAAGCAATCTCCAGAACATTTTGTGACACTGCCACTCCCTTAGGTTCATCTTCACCTATGCCTGACTCAGACCTTGGTGTTCACAACAGCTACTCTGGCATGGGTCTTTGACAGAGCTTATTTTCCTTGGTATTAGATTCAAAATATCTGTATAAAACATCTGCTTTAAAACAAAAAGGTTCATCCTTCTGTGACTATAAGAGTTTGTCTGGCTGTGCTGCGCCATCCAATGTTATGCACTCACATTTTACCCCACCACAGACACTTTGGGATCTGTATGCAGACCATACTCTGGATTGTCCATAGTTACAAAGGCTACTCCATGAACATATGTCTGGCAGTTACAGTTTTACTTTCCTTATGTTAATGGAAAAATCCTGTATGAGGAATCTTCTTTTGATTACAACCTCCTTGTTAATAGTAAGAATAATCCACAAGGCCCAGATACATAACTTTTGTGGGCTACTGAAACATTTCTTAAGAACTTGGTTAGGGACGTCTGCTTCTTTACAGAGCAGTTTCCCCAGCCAAATCTTACTTTTGTCTTGACATAGTTCAGCTTCTCATCCCATCCCTCTTTTGAGGAACACAGACTATTGGAGGTTATAGGCCAGCACAGCAAACTCCTGTACAAGACAGAAAAGTAAAAGAGACTTTGAGGGTCAAACAGAAAGAAGCTGTGTTACTAAAAACACAGTTTAAGAGGGATCAAATACCAAGGCCTAAATCCATGGTGGTCTTCATGTGCCATTCGAACTGGGAAATTACTTGCTTGTCTTCATTCCTGACCCAGCTATACAGAGCCTCCCAACCCCTCACCCCAGGTGAGGGATGCATCCATTTTTTTTATTTAGACAGGCTAAAATAATTTATGAGAAACCTGGCAACAGGTCCACTGGCAAAGCTATTGACCAGAGATGGTCATGCTGGGACCTGCTACTGGAGTATCAGTGTTGAAGCAGCAGTGACAAGATTTTGGGCACTCCAGTAGTAGTACCCTGACAACCAGAGAGTAGCTCCCCTTTGGTAAGACATGCAGCACAGACATTTGTAGTCCCAGCCACACACTGTGACAGCAGTAACTATTGCAAGGTGTCCAAACAAGGCTCAGTTTTTCCTATCAAGTTGGTCTCCTGTTCTTGCTCTAACATTTCCATTTCATATTTTGGGGTTTAGGGGGATCCTTCTTGTGCAAGCAAATGGCTGGAAGGGGAAATCAGGGTCAATCCCCCCAATAACTGGGGATTTTTCAGTGTCTGTTGCCAAAAAAAGCATCATCACTATGCTTTGCATTCTCAGTGCTTTGGAATCCCACTAAAAAGTGCCTGGGAGTCTGAGGCTAAGAGGAATCAAAGTTTTGGGGGCCCCTTTTATAGTAAACATATTTTGATAACTAAAAAATTTTCTGGCTTGAAGGGATAGTTGCATGACACCCACACTGCAGATGTAATTATGAACAATGCATTTCAAAGAATCTCCAGCTGCTGGTGAAGGATCCTCCTTTTTATCCCAGTAGTATGATAGTATGAGCATGCATTTTATACATGCCAAAAACAATTGTAACTTGTTATACCTGTTTTCTTAACTAGATTTTATTAGTTTTATAAAAATGCTTCAGGGATTTTCCTCTGCAGTTGTCTTGTATTTGGTAACTAATTTGTTTTAAAATACCTTGTGAAATCACATCTGTGTTTGCATGCACAGGAGGTTCAAAACATGGGCAAAACACGGTTCATCGTGAACTAATGAACTTCAGAGTTATATCTGCAGATTTTCAGTTTCAGGAGATGCAATGTTGTAACACCATTGAATTAACAAAGCCATTTCCATTTCAGTTTACCTTCTACAATGTAAAAGAGGGATTGGGAAGGACTACAGAGGAACGGAAGCCAAAACTCGGAAGGGTATTCCATGCCAGAAGTGGGCAGAAAAAACACCTCACAACCCAAAGTACAGCCTTTTTTATATTTATCTTCATGTTGTTCTGAATCTCTTCCAAGCTTCCCCAACTTCATGTGTATAAACAACTTTATAGTGCATGTTACCAAAGCCAGGTGATTTTTAAAGACAATTTTATCTTCGTCTGTCTTGTTACTTTTGACTCTACTGGCAGAGAACTGCAATGGTCTGGGTAAGGAAAGGGTGCATTGTCAGCTAGAGAAGTTGTGTCTAAATGCTGGGCCTCTTAAGAAGATTAAATGCTCCTTCTATCAACACATGGTGAAAATTCTGCTATTGGTGACAGCAGGACCATAATTTCTCTCTTCTGAATGAGGTGTGAAAAAAACCAACAATGATATCTGTCCAGCTCTATGACCCCCTGCCTGCCATCTAGACAGTCAAGAAGAAACATCTGGCAGAGTATCTAGTGCCCAAGGAACCTGCCCAGGCAGAGGTTTCTCAGGGCTGGCTGCCACTGGGCTCACTGAAGCAAGCATGGAAGCAGAGGGCCTGTTTTCTCTGATCTATGTTGGAGATTGTTTTAAAATTATTTTTTGTTATTCTAAGGAAACTTGGATGTGCTTGTTTAGACTTTGTTTAAAAGCCATTTAGTCTTCTCTGGAAGGATTGCTACAGGAAGAAGCCTAGGGTCACTTGCTTCAAAATCTCTGCAAATTAAGATCCAGTTGAGTTTGGTGAATAGTCTCTAGAAATACTCCACTTCTAAAGTAGCTGCATTAAGAAAAATACATGACAGAGCCACTGGTCATAGTGAGTTGACTAGATCAGCCAGATGCAAGTATTAAGACAATAATTGTCCTTTGAGACTTTCATAATCCTTACAGGCTGTAAGCTCACTCATCGTTGGCAACCAGGACTTAGGGAGAAAGCTACTAATAATGGTAGTTATGGAATGTTTTTTTCAGATTTCAGTTACAAACTACAATGAGGAATCTGTTTCTCTCATTTTTACTGTGGATGAATAGAGCCCACAACTAGCTGAGCAAGTTGGACATTTCCCTTTTGCTCCATTAAATCACTGGAATTAAAATAGAATTTTAATACTATTACAGTTATACACCTGAAAGACACCCCAATGCAGGGTTGGATGAAAACTACTGCAGAAATCCTGATGAGGATGAAAGTGGACCCTGGTGTTACACAACAGATCCTGCTACCAGATTTGATTACTGTAACATCCCAGAGTGTGAGGTCCAGGTCACGCACACTGGAGAAGGTATATTTATTTTTCAGAGAAGTAGTGTTCAAGTAGATAATGTTATTCCTGCTACTTGTTCTTGCTTTGTTTTTGCAGATTGGTTTCAAATATGAACTGAGATCAAGCTCGAACTTAAGTAGTTCTCGACACAAAGGTTGTTTTCCTAATTGTCTTCAGTTATCAAAGTAATTTTGTAAATATGGAGGAACTGACATTTTTTAATAATTTGCCAATATTGTCCGGCTCTTACCCCTAGCAATTTATTTAATTTATCAAGACTAAAGATTGACCCAAGTGCTGTGTCACATACAGAACTCCCGTTACTATCAGAACACATAGATATGTGACAAAGTCCTCCCTCCAAACGACACATATCCCTAAAGCTGTATTCATTTGGCTAGGCCATAAAGCATAGTTTCTGGATCCTTTCATCATTAGCTGGAGCGAAACCCTCTTTTCCTTTCTGTGTAGTCTTCCGTGAATAGATCATGATCAAAATTCAGGGGCTGGTGCAAACCTTGTTTTGTTTTTATTCTGCCGAGGCCCTACAGCGGAGTGCATGCAGTGTAATGGTGAAGACTACCATGGAGAAGTTTCCAGAACAGAGTCTGGGCTTGAGTGCCAGCGCTGGGATGCCCAAGAGCCTCATATGCATGGATTTACCCTGAAACAGTGAGTCACACTCAGCACTGAATTCATTCCCGCAGTGTCTGGGAGACCCTGCCTGCAGACAGGCCGATTGCTACAGCCGGCCATGGCTGACTCACGAGCTTCTCTTTCATTTTCAACATGCAGCTTTCCAGAGAAGGATCTGAAGATGAATTATTGCCGTAATCCTGATGGTGAACTTCGGCCCTGGTGTTTCACTACCAGCCCTGCTAAACGCTGGGAATATTGCAACATTCCTCGTTGCAGTGAGTCTGATTTCCTGAGATCACTCCATAGAGTAGTTCTTCTCATTAAAATGATGCAGGGAGGGGAAAAACAAGAAATCATGGTTCTGAGTATCCTGAGGCAATCCTTGTGAACCAGGGAAAGTGCAGATTAATAAGAAGAATCACTCACTAAATTTCTGTTGCATAAAATTATGTAAGGTCAGTGAGGATGCAGGTGTCACAAAATGCAATAATGCCAGAGATGTTACGGAAACACTAATTTGTCTCTGGGCATTCAGGTTAGATCAGGTGACAATTTTCAGCTGACCTGCTAACTCAGGGAAAACACCTAAACCACCTGTGTCCATACTGTGATATTTTACCTGGGTCTGGCCAGCATGGCCAGCACTGCCTTTTTCTTAGCAAGGGATGAATCCTGAGAAACAAGATCAGGCCTCAGGAGAAAAACCTGTCTTATCAGTGAGCGAGCTTAACCCATGAAACTGAGCGGACTAAATCTGGACATTTCCAAAGTACTGAATAACGAAGTTAGCATTGCTGTTTGTAGAACTGGACTGCACTTGGAGAAAAAAAAATTGTGGTGTTATCTCTAGAGCTTGCTTTCTTATGTGTCTGCACTAGCCATTGCTCTAAGCAGCAGCATGTGTTTGCTAGATGTAGTTCACCTCAACGTGCTCAATTAGAGAGGGAAGAATGACTATTTATAGACTTCTGTATGATAAAGCGAATTGTGAAAGTTACCTTAGTATCTCCATTTTGTGCTCAAAACTTAAAAAAAGTTTAAGGAACAGACCAACCTTTTAGAGTTATACTTGTCTCCTCGGGAAATTCCATATACAAAGTATCTATAATAGGTATGCACTGTAGATTCAGATTTTCTCTCTGCCCTCTGCAGTTTCTGCGCCACTGATCATTACTCTCACGTTCTTTGCTGTTCCCCACATGCCAGACCAACTCACTTTCTTTCACTTCTCCTTCTGCCCTGCTTTCCCAATTCACTGACCCCAGAGGCTCAGCTCTGAAGGCTGTTTTGCTTTCTTTCACAGTTTCTTCTTAGCCCTCATCCTTATCTTTTCTGCCCTTCCACCCTACCCATGTGTATTCTGTTAATGCGCTCCCTTCATCCCACTTGTTTTTACAAGACTGTACAGGACTACTTACTGCCTTTCCAGCTCTTCTCTCAGGGGACAGCAGGCACAAAGTCTGGCTCGACCCAGCAAAGTTATTTACTGACTGCTGTAAAGGGGCAGATGCAGGACATCTGTCTGGCAGCCCCACTGCTTGTGAAAATGCACACTTTGGGTTTGCCATGGCTTTCAACCAATGTCACCTCTGCTGAAACAAAAAAAATATATGTTCGACGTTACAGAAAACAGAGGGGGGTTTAATATATTTGAAAGCACTCTCTAGCTGTGTTGGTTTTTTATTTTCTTTTCCTTTTTCTTTTTTTTTTTTTTTAAAAATCCTGTTACAGCTACACACCCACCAGTCTCTGGCCTGGGCTCCCAGTGTCTTTCAGGGAAAGGAGAAGACTATCGAGGCAGGATAGCCATCACCGAATCAGGAAATGCCTGCCAACACTGGAACACACAGTTTCCTCACAGACATGGCTGGATTCCTGACAGATATCCCTGCAAGTATGCTGAGCCTCGTTGTTGTAACAAATGCCAAAGAACATGGTTATTCCTTATACATCCAGATGCAGAGGCAAGAATAGCACAGGTTTTCTGCAGCAATGTTGATAAGCTGTTTTTTCGCCTTTTGTCAACTCTTATTACTACTCTTCAGATCTTGCTCTTCATTTTTTTCAGCATTGCGTATTTTATCTGCTACTTCATTCTCAGGTACTTGTCGCACCTGTCTCCTCCACATCTCACTGCAGAGTTATAAGTATTTACTATCTTTTTGTTAAAAATCCCCTGGGTGTGTTTTGACACACTTTCAATGCGTTACTTTTCCGAAGAGCTATACTCCAAGGTCCAAGTGCTCCAATACATCCTTGTGCTCCAAGGTCAGAGGAGCTGGGCTTGCGGAGCGTTGGCAATGGGGAAGGGTAGCTGGGACTGACCAGGCTTCTAGCTCTGTATTTTGACCTTCTGGGTTGTGAAATGGATCCTGCAAGTTTTCCTGGGTGTGTGAAACCCTGTGCATCATCACAGGGCAGAGAGCAGCGTCCACCGGTGCTCATGTGCACAGGCTTCCAGGATCAATCTGTGACACCCAGCCTCACCTGGTTCTTACCCTAATGGTCAGGTACGCCAATGGCGTGTGTTTTGAAGTCAACTTTTACTGGTGTCAAAAACAAGAGCAGAAAGTGTAAGCACTGGAAAAGTTCTTCACATATCATCAGCATTTAGACTGTAAATTCGAAGGCTGTTGATTAGTCCCAAAATAGTGGTGCATGAGGTAATTCACCACCAAGAAGAATAAATGTAACCACCGAGTTGAGTTCTTCATGCGGTAGTTGTTAATAGTCTTGCACACAACTCTTCTTGATTTCTGTGAGTAGTTTAAAGCCAGTGTTTCTGTTTCAGGGGCTTAGAGGAAAACTACTGCAGAAACCCTGATGGAGAGAAGAGGCCTTGGTGCTACACCACCACCAGCAGTGTTCGGTGGGAATATTGTACAATTCCCCGCTGTGATGGGACAGAACAAGAGATTGCTGGTATGAGTAGTGGAGCGTACTTGAGATAAGGACTTTAAAACAGTGAGAGACCTATTGTTTCTCATTGTAAATGTGTTAAATCTTCTTTCAATCACTTTGTCACTGTTGTTAATGCAGTTTTTCTGCTTGGCGTGTTACAAAACCTGGCAAATATTGGACTTTCAATGGTTAAGGCAGTGCAGCAATGGATGTACATCAGCAGCTGACCCAACAGAAGAATCACAGGATGAAAAAGGCTTATTTTTTTATAGTCTTTTTTTTTCCCCCAAAGGTGGGAATGGTCATTTTTAGCAACTTAACTGAAAAATGAAAAAAAGGTTTAAAGAGATGAAAAAGTGCTTATAAAAGGAAGTCCCATTTTTGGAAAGTAGCCACAAAAGAGAGGACAGGATCTTCCAAAGTAATAAAAATCTCACCTGAAACATCCATTCTTTTGAGTACAAAGATTAACAAGAAAGTCTTAGTGCAATCAAAAGGAAAATCGAGAGATTAAAGTTTAATATAATGTCCATTTTAGAAATATATCAGGGGCAAAATCACTAGCATCTAATCTTTGGGAATTTTTCATGTGAACTGTCTGATCTTTATTTATGTTCACATATACCAAAACGAAACAGGGGTGAACCTTCCACTGAACTGCATCTGATATGTGAGGGTAATCTGTGAAAGTTTCCTAAACATCTTTGGAAATGCCCTTCTGCTTTCTGTGCTGGCTGTGATGCTCTCACTGGACACTGTCTGTGTAAATGAGTCATTCGTTTTTGTAATCCTGTGTGTTTAATGCTTTTTTGTGCCTACTCAGTAAGAACATAAAATCATGATGCAAAAGACCAGTTTCTGTTGTTTGCTGCAGATGTGCCTGTGCAGGTTCCCCTGTTAGAGGAGTGCTATCGAGGCAAAGGCGAGAGTTATCGTGGCACAACTTCCATCACTGCATCGGGAAAGAAATGCCAGGCCTGGAACTCCATGTTCCCACACAGGCATGAAAAAACCCCGGACAGGTTCCCAAACGCGTATGTTTATCTCGCCTTTTCTTGCCTTATCTGACATTGGCCACTGCTGATTGTATTATCTTTGCATATCTTTTTGTATTATCTTCGCATATCTTTTTGTATTATGCTTTAAAACGCTGGCAGGGAATGTATCTATCAAAGAGAACTTTTCCAAGACATGGAAACATTTTCTGTTAGTCTCATTTTTAAAACCCGTGTTTTCTTGTTATTTCAATTCTGAGTAAAATACAGCTGTGTCCCTTTACTCTTAAATCTGAGCTTCTGTAAATGACACCAGGTGACTTGTATCCAGAGTCTGGGCATTTGCTGAAATATGCATTTTGTTTATAAATTTAAGACCTTTGTGGTGGCCTTTCTGCTTATTTCAGCTGGGGACAACACAACATTTATTCTGCAAAACACACAACCATACATATTATGATTAGAACCACCATTTACATGTTCTTTACAGTTGGAATTGAGCACCCGGAATTGCATATGTTGAATTTTCCCCCTTGATTTGTCTTCTTCACATTAATTAAACTGGACAAGTGATGACTTAGAGAGCTAATCATAATTACTAATGTGCCAGTTGTTAATAAGGGTAGGAAAGTAACAAGCTGACAATTGCTAGGAAATCCATCATTGCTTAGTGGATAACAAGTATAAGCAGG
Source organism: Anarhynchus alexandrinus (assembly GCA_008711295.1). Lineage (NCBI taxonomy): Eukaryota > Metazoa > Chordata > Aves > Charadriiformes > Charadriidae > Anarhynchus > Anarhynchus alexandrinus. Next base: position 55,255 of record VUYV01000785.1, on the reverse strand, counting down.
AAGGTTGATAGTTTTCTATTTTTTTGCCTTTTTTATGATGTCACCCTAAGTATTTTTTTTTTTAATTTTCAGTCATATTTTGGCATCCAAAATACTGATGTGTTGAAATTGGAACATCCTCAGAGGGTAGGGTGTTTTTCACAAACATTTAAAAAAATTGAAATCAATCTGCGAAAATGTGGAATTAATGTGTTCTGGCATCTTTATAAAAAAAGCATTTCAGTTTGGTTTTTTTATTCTGTGACTGTACTGTGATTCGGGATGGGGAAATATTGCAACTCTGCAAATTATTGAAGAGATAAATTCTACTTCCCCCTGCCCCAGCAAGCACAGGCATAGGAATGATCCCGCTGAATTCAGTAGAAGTGGGTTTGTTTTTTTTTGGGGGGGAAGGGGGATAATTTGCTTGAGTATTTATTTGCCATTCTTCTGAATATTAGGAAGAACCCTTTGACATTTAAAAATAAGAATTTTGGTAAGGCATAATTGCCCACCAACAGTATGGGTCTTCCTGCATCTTTATTACCAAGTCACACAATTGTGTATGCTTATATATATGTATTTAGAAATTAAATTATTGGTATATCAGGCATTTATTTAGCTACTTGGCACATTGACAGCATTTAAGCCAGTGGCTGAATTATGTTTCCTTATGCATAAATATATCTATGACTCTGATGTACACATGAAATATAACTCTCCACTCATATCACAGCCATAAATGTGTTCACTGGTGACAGGATATCTGGCAATAAGTAAGACATTAATAAATGTATTTATCCCTACATAGTATGCATCCACATCTTTTTGGCAAGATATTCCTATGATTACTTTCAGTCTTATGCAGTGTGACTATTGTACTTATTTTTGCAGGGATTTGAGGGACAACTATTGTAGAAACCCAGATGGTGATAACAGCCCATGGTGTTTCACCACTGACCCCAACATGACATGGGAGTACTGCAATCTCAAGAGGTGTGATGATCATACACAAGAGCCTGTACCAAATGACCCCCCTGCAACGACAGCACGAAATGTTGGCCTTACTACACCCACCACATCTGGTAACAGCTGGCTATAAGTGTCACCTCCTGTAGAGTCTGTGGGTAAAGTAATCTATCAAAATTATTCTTGAGTTGGGCTGCAACATAACAGTCACATCGCTCCTCCACCTATCATCAGATTGGTACTGTTGAATTTTGCAGCAAGTACTCTTCAGTCAGTTCATGTCCTGTAGCCTATATAATTTTACTGTACATTCTGTAGGATATCTTTTTCAATTAGAGGAAAAAGAGGAAAACAGACAAAATTTCTAGTGTTTGTGTAGCTGTGTGCTATTGAACTATGATCCCAGTGAATGTTGTTGTTATAGGAATTTTGCTTGTGCTGTGCTTCATGTTTTCAGGAGGTTGACCTTAGCTGCTTGTGTTGTTCGTAGGCAACCAAGTTTTGCAAAATGTATGCACCAAGAGAAACAAGTTTTTGTTCTATCCTGCTTTGTTTCTTCCTTAATTAATAGTCCAGGTTGGTCAAAGTGGTGTGACTTTTCTGAATGTATAGTAGAGCTTTCCACAGATTACGTACTTTGCAAAGGAAGGTGGCAGGGTTGGATAAAAGATAGGTTCCTAAATGGAGCTCTATACTCTTACACACCGCAGGAGAAAGTACCTGAAACAACGTCCTTGGAAGCAAAAACTCTCTTTCAATCTAGTGGACTGCTAACTCTGAAATATGCTTCTCTCATGGAAGGTGCTTACTGATACCAACTCAGCGAGAATCTTGGAGTCTTTTCAGATATTTGCAATATGTTGCAGAAAATGTTCAGCCTGAAGTTCCTTGAAATTTTTTTCCTATTCAGTTAGTCTGTACATCCAGGAAGACATCCTTCTTGACAAACTAAGAGAGCACAACACAGGGTACATTTTGGTCTGTCTTTCTGCTGTAGACACTAGTCAGTGTGCAAGTCCTAAAGGTACTTAATCTGCCTAGTTTCTGCTCACCACCACCACATACAGATTCAGCAGCTAACAATAATTTCCTTTTTCTCTTTTTTCACAGACTGCATTAATGGTAATGGTAAAGATTATCGCGGCACAGTAGCAAAAACTGCAAGGGGCAGGACTTGTCAAGAGTGGAGTTCTCAGAAACCTCATAGCCACAAATATTTCACTCCTGTGACTCATCCAAGAGCAGGCCTGGATAAAAATGTAAACAGCTGCTGATGCCATTGTTGTCGTTGAACATTGCCTCCATTCTCCATAACCCCTCCGTAAACACTTTGTGTTCAGTCTTTATAGACCAGGTTAAACATATCTGGAAGTCATCATGTTGATAGCCCAGCCCTGTAATAGTGCTGAAAAGGGAAAGATGCATTTTTCATTACCTGGGCTGTTGGTACTTCAAGCGCAGAGGTACACCATGGGGTTGATGCTGACAGGCAAGCAGCACAAAAGAAATCGTACAGGGTTTCCCTGATTTCTGCAACCCCCAAAGCGATGCCTTTTGCTGTTTGTCACGGACTAAGCAGGCTTCTGGAAAGTTCTTGGAGCTGACCTAACTTGCTCTCCCTGACTTTAGGGAAAGAAGGATTAGGCCAACAATAAATATTTAAGTGCAAAGCACTTAGTCATCCTATGTCAAACTTTATGTCTCATGAGGCCTTAAAAAGCACTTTAGCTAGGGTGACTCTTGGTGGATGAAGAAAGTGATAGCAATTTTGTCATATTTTTCTAATTTTTGAGATACAGGAAAGAAAGAATTTTGTGATCAAGGAAATAGAAAGTATTTAACATCCAGTGGAAAAGTATTTGGGGGAAATAATTCAAAGTTTTAGTTTAGGAATTTAAAAAAACCCATGCACTTCTTTATTCTGTGGCTAACATTTGGACTGTTCATTCTCTGTTTTTGTAATTATTACAGTATTGCAGGAATCCTGATGGAGATGTAAATGGTGTTTGGTGCTTCACAACAGACCCAGAAAAAAAATGGGAGTACTGTGAAATCCCACGCTGCTGTAATTACCCTTAAAGACTTTTCTGTCCTCCCTTTCTACAGCTTGTTATGATAGTTACAAAATGTTTTCAATCCAACCATAAAAAACTGCAGTAGGCAGCAGCTTTAGAGATGCATTTAGGTCTGTATGGAAGTTGACACAATCAGGCACCTGTAACAGTCAGCCAAATTTTAGATAACCTGGTGCTAAGAATCATCAGTAAGAGTTCGTAGATAACAATCTGTGTGCTCTTTATCATCAGTGAAGCTAAGCACTCAGAGTTGCTAGGTGAGTTTGAAATATCCAGTGAAGCCGTGAAGAGAGGTATCCCTTCCCTGGGCTCCCCAAACACAGGAGAGGATTTCCTTGATGTGCATGCTACTCTTTCCATGCACTCTGTGGCAGAACTAATGCCTCGAACCTGCTCATACAGTTTTCCTGTTAGTTGGGAGCACCAGAAAAGACATCCTTTGAAACCCTTTTCATCTTCTGCAGACTTAATTTTTATTCTGATGTTAAAATAATCTGTCCCTAGATATTTTGCCTTTCTTTTATGGCAGGAAGTGAATTTGGTCCTGGATATTTTATGCAGATGTTCTTGATTCTTTTTTTCAGTTTTGGGATAGTAATCAGTACACTGAGCAGGTGTAGTGTTTGCTGAAAAATTCAGCAGCTAAAGAGATTTTACATTCTGTGGTGCCCTGGCAGTGGGTATCAATAACAGCCGTAATGTACTGGGAGTGCTGCTTGGCACACCTGCCAGTCATCTCATTTGCTTTGCTCTTCCCTTCCTTGCCTTTGACAGACTTATTATTATTTTTTTAATATATCTGACAGAGATATGGGAAGTCTATTTCTTCTTCATCTCATGTACTATTTTTACTACAGTAGCATCTAGAGGCCAGGTCGCTGCTCTGTTGGATGATATACCAATACAAAATAGTGAGGAGTGGTCACTCCCTCAGTGGTATGTGATATTCTTCATGCTGGCCAGCGAATCTGTTCCTCTATGTGGCAATGCATAATGATTTTATACATTAATTTTGCCAACCAGACCTAAAAGCTTCGCAGGCGAAAAGAATAAGGAATGGTATACAAACAACACATACCACAGCTGTAAAAACCTGCTCCCTGGAATTGATGTGGGGGAGCTTCACCTTGAGATCTGATCTTTTTTCAAAACAGCCTTTGAATACTAGATTTTTAAATCCAAGTATAAAGGAATCTTACAGTCTTTTGCCTTTGATTTCTTTATTAGTTTTCTCGTACTGGAACTAATACATTTAACATCCATAGCGCCATATGCAGCTCTGGAAAGAGTTACTTGGGTCCTTACCCAAAAATCAATCCATTTAAAAAAGTTAAAAAAGAGAGATTTGGATTAACAAGAAAGTAGAGTGAGCAGTGTGAGGGCAAAATTGGAATATTTTATGACAAGGGGATGGTAACTCAGTTTATTTATAATCTAGGAATCGATTTGAACTCAACCAAGGTATAAACTGTAATGTTTTGAAGAATTTAGAAATTGTTATTATATTGAATTGGTCTGGGCAATAAACTCTTCCACTTTCTTTAGCTCTCTTTTCCCTTCAGCTTCCCTAGAGATTTTCTTTGGGGGAGGGAGTTGTTCATTGTAGTTTTATACACTTATGTTATCTGACCACATCCAAATACGTGACAAGGCTGACAATTTTTTCCAGGTAAATTAATATTTTGTTATGTCAAATGTGATATAATAGTCCCAGGTTTAAGTGCTCAAGGTAATGTAATGGAGTCCAAAGGTTCTGGTTGTTTCTTTACCTGTAGTTTCTATTAACCAATATAAAGAGTGAAAGCCTAAGGAAGATAAAAATCTCTTATTCCTTTCTCTTTTCATCCAATTCCACTGTGGATGGCATTACAGAACTGCTTTAAAATTCTTCATTGTAGCTTTTTTTATTCTGTAGCTTCTTCTGAGCACGACTGTGGAAAAGTCCCAATGAGGAGTGAGCGAGCCTGTGAGCAATATAACATGTGTGACGCATCTCCAGGGTCTTGGCCTTGGCACGTCAGTCTCAGGAGGAGGTACTGGTATTCCAGACTGTATCACCATCTGTGAGCACCAGTGCTTCACAGGGAACAGGCGTTAGAAAGAGACTGACAGGAAACAATGCATATGCTTCTGGAGACTGGTCTTGGCTTCTATATAAAATGCCTTAGCCTGTAAAAGAAACCTTTTTTTTTTTTTTTATCATAAATTCCACAGATAGCTACTTATTGGGTCATTAACCCCAAATTCCCCACTTTCTCCTGAATCTCTAGAGGGTAAACTTGAACTGCAGACATTAAGTACACCTTTATTTACTGAAATGGGGAAGGAATAATTCCCACTAAGGATGTTGACGGTTAATTGCATTCTGCAATGAGGGATTTAAGCCCAGGAATATAGACACCAACCTGCAATGTGTACGAATGGATTTTGACCATCCCTTCTCACCCAGCATCTGATCTGGTTCAAATGTAAATTGATGCTGTGATCAGTCTAGTAGTGTTAGAAGCCATAGGAAGCCCATCATCTCTCAGTATGAAAAAACAATTATGAATAGCATTTTCACAGTCACAGTGAGAGTAGCTGAGCAGGAGATGAAGAAGTGCTTACAGAAAGGCTAATGAAAATTTCTATAGCATTGTTGACAGTCACCATAATAAATATTATCCCAAGAAATGTTAAAAGCTCATAGTAAGGTTTATTTAAAGAACTCATCCTAAGCAACCCCACAAATCAGAAGGAGGTATCCTTTTATTAGTTGCTTATCAGTACAAACCCATTACATCACAAGTGAAATTGCTAGGAAATATAATTATTTTTATTAAATTCCTGAAAGCAAGAGTGCCCTTTCGCAAAATTTACACCTGTGTGTCAAATTTCTTTTCATGTCTCTCATGTTCTGGAGCAAATAAAGCTTTTCCTTTGAAAATCTGCATTGATTTCTCTTGCCATTGACAAACTGTGACTGGTAAAAGGTTTGAATAAGGAGCGTATTGCTAGTTTGTTGATATGCACAGCATAGATGGTGGAGAATTGACTATGCAGTCTTACATTAATGTGATTGTCTTCTCTGTTCTAGTACCAATGTGCACCATTGTGCTGGCACTCTGATACATCCACAGTGGGTCCTTACCGCAGCTCAGTGCTTGGAAGAGTGAGTGTCTGCTGGAATGCGTGACAGGCATTTCCTAAAGTTGTATGAGAAAATCAGCTGAGGAGCAAGACGTAGCCCATAAGGCCCTTCCATTACTCCTTGTTTGCTGTCTTTCTTGCCAGCAAGCTGATTTGTATCTTCTGCTCCTGTCTCAGTCAAACAGCAGCAGAGCACAATAGAGGTTACTTCTGTCTTTTGCCCTCTCCCCCACCCTAAAGCATGCCAAAAAAGAGTGCTAATGATGTGCTAGTGCTAATTGCACTTGGAAAAAACTGTGGCTAGCAGCTGACCCTTAGGGCTTTAGGAGTTGTGAACACTGCAAGAAGGTGCCACATTCTTTACAGCCCGTGGGATTTTTCACCATCGTAAAAATCAAACTGTTAAAAAAGCCACACTTCCCTTCTCCCCAAGAATAAATGTGGGCATCTGTGGTCAGAAGCAGCAGCCTGACCATCTTGTTAATTGCAGTTCTCCAAGGGAATCACTGAATTTTGTAAGAGTGACATTCCTGATTACAAATGTGGATGTATAATCTTGCTGCTGTCATTTCTTCCAGGTCAACAGAGCCTTCTTCCTACAGGGTGTTTCTTGGGATACAGAATCTCAATGCAGCAGAGCCATCCCTGCAAATCCAAAGTGTTCAGAAAGTATTAAAGGAACCGAGTGGAGCAGACATTGCTTTGCTGAAGTTGAAGAGGTACCATTTCAGTCCAAGCTTTCCACCCCTAACACCTTTACTCTGAAGTTGCTAGTTAGCTTAGCCTGGACTTAGCTCTCAGGGGTGGTTGTGGGATGGTATGAGACAGTGTGAGAGTCCCTTTGAGTGTCAGCATAGGTATCTGTTCAAGGGTAAGCCCTGAGCATCTCTCCTGCTGAATGCCCCCACTGGCAGAAGCCATGTGAGCTTCTTACACAGTTTAGCAAGGGCAAGGACCTGTTAGGGTGGGAGGGATTGCCACCCACTAAGTGGCAGCTCTGCTGAAGCAGGGAGGGTGGAGGCAAATCAAAGTGGAGTTGTGTCTGGAGGATCTGCTTGGAGGTTTTTCCTGCTCAGCCCTGGCGGTTGTGAGCTCCAACTGCGGTTTCAGCCAGGAGGCACCACAGCTTCTGCATGGAGCAAGTAGAAGGGTCCAGTTTCCCACGCAGTGCTCCAGGCCAGGCCACATTCATGTTTCATGAGCTGCAGACTTCACCAACAACTCAATAAAACCAGATCCTGCTTGTCATATAGTGAAAAATCCTGTGCGTCACTGTAATTGCCTGAAGCCCTCTTTTGTGTCTTGCTTAGCTGTCTGAGCAGTCTGCTCTGAAATGTGTGCAGTTATTTCAATGTTATTTGTTCCCTTTTGGAATGCTCCTGAAACTTTTCTACTTATTGGTTTCCCTCTTGTTCTTATACTCACCACACATGAATTAGAGACCATGAAAAGTTCATGTTTGACCTGAGAGAACATTTCTTTTTAAAAATTCACCGTACAGCTTTAATGAACTTAGAACAACTTCACTTAAATTTCAACTCTGGTTCTCTGGTGCTTGATTAATCAAAATCCCACTGACTTCAGGTGAGTAGAAGGAACTCATGCTCCACCAGTTTTACTCTTGCTAGTGCTTGCAACTATGGCATTCAATTCCTCTTTCATTGGGTGCTCTACGCACATTTGTACTGTAGACACATGCATGCTATAGCACTGTAGTCAGTTTTGCATCAGTAGCACTCACCCTTTGAACGCATTCTGCATGTTAGGTGCCATAAATAGCAGATATGAACATCATATCCCTCAGTTTCTGGCTTAGATCAATTTTGCTTATTCTCAACTTCATAAAGTTCCTTCTTTACATTTGTCTTCAGCTTTCTTTGTGGTCCTTATTATTTCTAAATCTTCACTCTCTGTTCACAAAACAGATCACCCAAGAAAATTTGATGTGAGAAGATTAGTTGCTACTCCTATACCTGCATTTTGTGGCAATAGACAAGACTTGTCAGAGAACTGATGCAGGTCTGTGAAGATCTTGGCCAAAATCATCCCAAAGCAGGGCTGATCTATTGAGGAGGACCACTGGTTCCAGTAGAAATCTAGTCCCAGGTGAATTATGTGCCATGCTCCTGAGCAGATGTGTGCTGTCTGGGACTTTATACTTCCATTTCAATGTCATCTCGTCCATATTCTGGTATATCTTCTGAGGTCTTGTTCCCTGCTCTCCTGTTCATTAACCTACCCAGACATCAGAGGCCTCTGAGAAGATGCCAGCGTCGACCCAGTATTTGTTGTGATCCCATTTGAAGGCCAGTTCCTTGTGGGCCAACAGGTTTTTTAGGTGCTGTCTCATCTCAAGATGGATGTAGAATTTCCTCAGTGTACAATAGGAGCACAGGTAGAAAAAAAGTTAACTTCTTGTTGGGGAAGCAGAAGCTGCAATGTTCTATTGCTGTACTTCAAAAATATTTGCCTGGCTACTGTCTCACCAGCAGGGCAGAGTTGCTGTGAGGGCCGTACTACCAGTGAAATTAGACCTGAGGTGCTAAATAAAACCTTGAAGACAAAGGTCCTGGAAGAACAGCACTAGAAACCTAGAGAAACCTGGAAACCAAGAAACCTCCCCACCAGTCTGAGGTGTCTCACTTTAATCTCCTCTTTTCTATCAATTTTCAGTAATTCTTTCAATAAAAATGGACTTTATTGAGAAGTGAATGAACTAGTTTTGGAAGCTGCAGAACTGATTTCCATTCTTATAGGGAAAAAAACTCATGCAGGGTTAATTTCATGGAACCATGTGAGAGTGGAGGTTTGAGATCATCTTGGACTTCAGAGGGCTGGAGGATAGAGTTCAAAATGATGGTGATGGCATTAGCACAACTGTAGTTTCAGCACAGGAACTGGTTAACATCTCCTACTCTCCTGGACTGCTGTGTTCATGTTTCATTTAGTTTTTTGTGTTGGAGAGGTCTTTATTTTAACATGAGTCAGAGTCAGTTCCCTTTGGTCTCTCATTCTCTTAACTTTTATGGGGGCTCATGGCCCTGGCATGGCCTGATTAGGAACAGGGGTATTTATTATTTCCCTTTAATTGGACATTGAAGATCTCACTAGCGATCACATCACATACTTTGAAAATCATTCTGGGCTTGAAAAGACATTATGAAGTTCATTTTACCCTGACAGAACGTCTGGAGTTCATTTAGGTCCTTTTACTTTCTTTCATAATCAGAACTGACCTTCACAGGTTAGGTTCCTGACAGTGGTAGATCTCATTTAACAGCTTGTTCAGACATACTTTCACTGTACCAAACCTGTTTGTGCTTGTCTGACTCCTAGGGTGATATACCTTCCAGAAGCCACTTCATCTTTTCACATCTACATCTGAAAGTCAATGAGGGATCAAACAGCCCAAAGCCAAGACCTCCCTATGCAACGTTTTCATCTCCTGCAGAATTGCTTCCCAGGGCCCTGTCCACTCCATATTGAACTTCATTCCAGTGCTGAATCCTCCAGGCACAATGTTGTGATGAGGAAGAGCTTTATTTTGGTATTTACTTTACTGAGGTACTAGACTTAGTGATGTGTGAGATAGCTCATGATGTCACCCACAGTTACATCCCCCACGTAACCAGAGGAGAAAATAATTTTCTGCAACTTCAGCTATGTCTTGTTATTTACTCATTCATCCATCCTTCCCTCCTCCTGTGAAGTCCCTGAAAATGTCCATGACCTCTAAGGCAGGAAGGACCTGAGAGAAACCAAGCTCACAACAGCTGCAAAGGTTGCTAGGGGCTGGCCTTCAGCTTGTGCACGTTCCTATACACACCGCAGGGGTAATCAGAGATCAGTGCTCTAGCACTATGCTGCAAACACACTCGCGCTGTGACTGTCCCCACAAGCACATCCCAAAGACTTTCAGTTGCTGTAAGTAACTTCTTTTTTCACTAAGTGACTAGGCACCATCTTACAACCGTCTATACAGTTTTAAGGCACCATCAGCTTCTCCTCCCTTCCCCACACCATTTCCATGCAGAGCCTTCTGAGTATGAAGACTGAACAAGCTGATGGTAATTTTTCTAAGGATCTTTTAATTATTCTTTGTTTTCCTGTTTGTTTTTCAGTCCTGTAACAATTACTGACCGTGTAAAACCAGTTTGTTTGCCTGAAAACAGTCTGATGGTAGCAAGAAACGCAGCGTGTTTTCTAACTGCCTGGGGAAAAAAAAGAGGTAATGTGTATTTGGTGAGGTTGAAAACTTAGGCAGGTTTTCAAATCCTATCCCAAGATATGTGCACTCATGGGACCCAAAAAACACATTTTACTTAAGATTTAACTAAGTTAGAGGTCACCAGGCGACATTGTTCTTTCTCTCAGAGCTTGACTTTTCCCCCTTGTTGCTCGCATAAACTGAATTCACTGAACAAGAGGAGAGAGGAGAGTTAGACTTAAGCCTTTACCACCTTTTATCTCTGTGTATTTTGGTCTTTCTTCAGCTTAGGTATACACTGTATTTGCACAAATACGGACAATACTCAAACAATGCCCTTGCCTTTAATTTTGATCTTCAGATATATTTTTTTTAACATCTAAATGAAGCTTACATTTGCCTCCCTGTAGTCTAAACATTACTGTCTGCATAGACTTCTGCAGGGGCCTACATTCACTCCAGACCAATAGGATGTATGGGCAAGCACCAGTCTTAAGACCTTGTATCTGAGATGAGATGGCGTCCTGGGAACCATGAAGCCTTTGAGTCAGAGCTTGCTCAGATCCAGCCACCGCTGGGGCATGGGCAAAATGAGTTCAAGCTGAAGGTTTTTAATGTCAGTAAAACCCTTACCTGAATTTTGTTCAGTCTAGCATCAAAAAGTGACCTATGTGGTCTCCTGCAGCCAAACTCTCGCTCCACCTATGCTGATGGTTGAGAATACCCAGCCCTCTTTGACCCCCTTTTGCTGCAGCAGGAGGCAATTCCTCATCCCCATGGCTTCCAGCAGGGATGATGGCTTCTGCCCTCATTCAGTCCTGGCTCCCATGTACACACTTTTGGCCTTGCTGAGCTACACGCAAGGGATGCCCTTCCCACCCCATTTGCCAGACAGCACCTTATTAGTACTCCACCTGTAAAATGAAGCCAATGGATTTTAATTTGTGTGCACATTCACAGATTTTAAAAAAAATCTTAAACATTATTTTCATAGCATTGATTTTGAAGCTAAATGACACAAGAAGGGGAAAAAGGTACTGCAGTCTATGTGTAGGTTTTTATGGTGAAACTCAGAGGCAGGGACATGTTCTGTTCATACTACTCTGCTACTAGTGTAACTCCTCAGCATTATCAAGAAACACTTTTCTCCAGCATAGACAGTATTTACTGTCTTTCCTTTCACCTTTTTTCCCTTTCTTACCTTGCCTTTTTTTCTTCGTTGTTCAACCTGCCACACGGTGGCAGCTGCTTCCTATGTTCTGGTGATCACAGCCACAAAACATTGACACAGGCGAGATTTCTTCCAGAAGTGCATTAGGATGGAAAAATCAACAGACTGTAGCTGCATTTAGGCAGTGGGAAAGAGGGTCCTGCCATGTCATGCAACTAGTTCACGAAATCTGCAGGGGAGGGAGAGCAGAGCCAGAGCCTCCCATCCAAATAAACTGTGTTTCGGGGAAATTCAACCTTGGCTTCAGGAAAATTCTCCTTATCTAGGAAATGCTATCTTTAGGCTCGGAAGAGTTCAAATAATGCAAAGTAAATCCAGGCTGACATTTTTCTCCTCTAAACAAGCCATTGCTACTGCACAATAATGAAAGCCTATAAACCAACACAATGGCTCAGAATACTAAGCATCTGGTTTTATTTATTTTGTAATACTTTGCAAAGAAGAATAATCTCTACTTGTTGAGGGTAGGTATGATCCAAGTACAAAAAAGCTGAAACATTTAATAAGGTTCTTCGAGGACCTCAGAGACTATAGTAGAGCTGGGGATGGATCCCAGTCCTTTCATTACTGAGGCTTCACTGGAGCACAATGGCCAGGCTACCATTTGTAATTGTTATATTTTCTTGGTTGTTCATAAAGGTACCAATAGAGGCAACAGCTTAAAAGATGTTGAATTCCCCGTGCTTGAAAACAGAATATGTAATCGCCCTGAATTTCTGAATGGAAGTGTCAAAAATCATGAATTTTGTGGTGGATTTACTTTTGGAAGCATAGGTAACTGCGAGGTAAGAATAATCTAGCTTTGAGTGTAAGCAGGCCAAATGACAATTTGTACTTTCAAGGCTCAGAAATACCTTCAGCAATTCAAGGCTTCTGCAGGAAGCAGAAGAACTGAAGTACACACAGTGTTTTTTCTTCACTCACCGTCCACCAGAATAGCAGGGAAATTGCGTAGGGTAGTTTCACCTTCCTTTCAGAACTGAATGCTGACATATCCTACTCACAGTAGCCTAGTGTTGTGAATACCCATCCCACCTGAAACAAAGCCTGTGATATACTGCCTGCCTGGACTTTCCTTTGCTCCTAGAGACAGAGGGGAAACCGGTAACTGTTTCTGATGCAGCCTGGAGTCATACCATATCTTTATTTAATCCCTTGACTAAATAAACCTTGAAGCGCTTCCAGTTTTCTAATTTTCACAAGTGTATGAAAATACTTTTAAAATGTGGTTTTCTTAATGGAGGGTGTCGTGTTCGGAGCTTTTCAATAAAAAGCTGGTAACAACTTGGTGACAGAGTCAGAAAGCAAGCACTGGTCTGTCTGAGCAGGCGTTCAAGACTGCCAGTGAAAATGATGTCTTTGAGAGCATGGACAGTACATTCATTGATAGGCACACAGGTCACTGGACATAGGTATTAATCTCCTGCCATGCCTGGATTTTAAGAAACAGAATTATAACAATTACATTCATTTTGTCCAGGATCAAGTAGGTCAGAGGGTGTGGAAAACTGAGAAACTTCATTTTTTGGGGGGTAACTGGCTTCACGGTAATCTGTGGATGTTCCCACATCCATGATTGGTAGTTGGGTTTNTTACTACAGCAGGTCTAATAAAACACTCTCCCTCTCTCTACAGCCCTTGCCTCAGTCATATTTTGAGGCCTTCAGAGTTACCACAATATTATTCCTGCCAGTATTTTGCTATTTGCATGTCTATTGTCTCCATCACTAAAGGAGTCACCTTATTCTCTCTTCTCCTCCCTAGGCTGAAGTTGGAGGACCTCTGGTCTGCGAAGAGAAGGACAGATTTGTCCAATATGGAGTCACCTCTTGGGGACTGGACTGTACCCAGCCATCAAAGCCTGTTTTTGTCCGAATTCCTACTTTTGTTTCTTGGATCAAGAGTGCAATGGTTGCCCACTGAATCTGGATGCAGGATAGCTTTTCTGGAAAGCAGTCCTTGTGTCAGAAACAGCATTCCAAATACGGGTTTAAAATTGTAGTAATTCATAAGAATCTTAAATAAATATCATTACTGGCTGAGCATAAGTAGTTATTGCAAAGCAATAGCCAAATTGACTGATTAGTACTGTCTGTCAGTGTGTCTGTGTCGTGCCTGGGTAACCAGTCAACCATGTTGCGTGTGGCAGCAGCTGTAAGGTTCCTACTTCACCCCTCTCTTTTGAGATGTGCTCCAACCCATGGAATTGGCTTCCTGCTTTTCTCCTCTGTACATGTAAGCAGCTGGCCTGTCTCTGCGTACAAGGTCTTGCCTGTGCAAGAAACTTTATCCCAAATCAGGTCTGTCTCTGTCACCATCATTGGCATCTGCTCCTCATTCTGTTGCTGCTCCAGGAATAAGAAAGTATCAGCCAAACCCAACCTCTGCCTTGGGTCAGAAAAGACCAAGCCAGACTGTGCCTGTGCTACCAGGAGCTGGATGAAGTTCTGGTGGGGTTCCTTCTTCTTGGGGATAATTCCCTCCACTCTCACCACCCAAGCAGAGCTTTGTGCTGTGCTGTGCAATCATCTCGCCTTCCTAGGTTAGATGTTTGCATGGAAAAAACAATTACCCACCCTGGCAGGCAAAGCGGTGAGTTGCTCGACATATCGTGTGGTTAACATATTTGTGATGGTCTTGCACAGAAACTCTGCTCTCGCTTGTGACACCAACATTACAGCCCAGACATAGAGTTCAGAAACTGAAATAAATTGTTCTTTCAGCTTATTTCTGGAGGAGGCAAGGATGTCTCAGAGGGCTGGACAAGTGAAGCTGGGTGGCAGGGTGCTGATGCCTGCCTTATTCGGCTTGGCAGCTCATGCTCCTGTGCACTCTGCAGCAGGGAGCTGGAGAATGAAAGGGCACCCCAGGTCAGTCAAACCTCCCAGAGCCACGGAAACTGTCCTGTTTGCCACCCAGAGCAATGGAAAAGGACTGCTATTGAAGCTGTCAGGAAAGGCTGGGTTAGAGAACAGCTCTTCAAGCAGTACTGCAGTGACCAAAGGGAATTGCTGAGTGGGACATGTTCCAGCAGCATCAGAAATCAATGGAAACCCACCTGTCCCATTGAGTCCAAGTCAGTTACCAAAGCTACTTCCAGCATTTTCAGCTGTTGTTTCAGTAGAAAATTGTAAGTGTATCACTTAAAAATATGCCACTTCCAAATAGTATACATTTTGACCTAACAGCAAAAGAAATGGACCTGTAATCTGAACAAGGATTTCTGTATTTTTTTTTAGTCTTCCAGTTCTATGCCAGATTTAAAATACATTATAAACCTATATCTACTATTTAGGTACTTTATTATTGCTATAAAGAACTCCACAGAGATCAGGCTCTATAACTCATTTTGGGATTTTTTTAAAAAATAAAGTTAAAAAAAAATGTATGAAGACTCTTGACTCAATCCTTGATCTTCTCTTTATAAATTCTTTATAATTTCCATTATAACCTACTCATCAGTTTCCTTTGCTCATCATGATGCTCTTTGAATAGCTGTTCTTTAACCCAGTCTTTCTTGACAGCATCTTTTTCTTGAATTCCTTCCAGATCCTGAATATTGTCCCCCTCTCCGAGCTCCTGCCACCTTTTCAAAGTATGTGGCCCTTAGCGTGAGGTTTCTCACACTATCACAGACCTCTGTTCTCTGACTCAGAGGAGCTGGAGATGGTGGTGAGTCTCTTCCACTTTTTCCTGTGTGATCAGCTGAACATGTAACAGGCTGTTATGAGGGAGCATGTTTCAGGCTACAACCACTTCTGCAGCCTGTTGTTACCATTCACCTCACTTAATCAACTTGTGAGACAGGCTTGGAGAAAAACCTGAAGTGTGCAACCAGAATCAGCCCCTTTTGTTCTGTCACCAATATAATGCACTCTCTAGTTGCATGTTTTCTGCTCAAGTATAGTACTCCATGCATGTCTCCGTAGTTCTCCTGTGGCAATATAGCCCCAAAGGCTTTTCTTGAGTTGTATGCTCAGTAAACTTGGATATTTTCAGAACCTGTTGAGCGCAATATTTCCTGGAGCACATGAAAGGCTTGCTGCCATCTGGCTCTTGCTTTCTATTCCCCATGTACTGTTGTTTTTGTAAGTTCTGCCAGTAGTGCTGTTCCTTCAAAAAACATTGGCACAAATTCTCTGTAATAACTTGGCCAGACCCAGAAATGGTTCCCGTTTCTCTTAGTGCCTGTAAGCCATTCCTCAGTGCCTGTAGGCATTGCCTAATGGAAATTTCAGGTATTTGATACCGTCTTTTGCTAGTAGATGCTGAGCTGTGCCTGCTGGGGGTCTGCCTATCTAGGCAATACCATTGCCTGCAGAGGTTCTGTACAGCCTGCCTGTAATTCACAGATTGCAGTAGCACAGATGTGTGCAGCTGCATACCCCTCATGGAACCCAACAGCCCCACACATCTGTCACTGAAAGGCTGTTGCTGTATCATGTAAACCAAAAGCTATTGTTCTTGATTTCAAGGTTTATTTTAAAGGCCATTCTCCCTGGACGCTCTTGTCAGAGTACCTCTCAATACTATTTGGTTAGATTTGGGGTGACCATCAGTGTAGTTTTCCCTGGACACTCTAATAAATATGACAATTTTCATGGTACTATGCATCACACTTGGAAATCGTGTTTCTTTCCCAGAAATCCATGTGATTCATTACCAGTCCATCCTCTTGCTAGAGGATGTTTTCAGAAGTGAAGACTCTCTTTGGCCTTCACTTTACAATATTCTCTGAATCTTCTTTGACTTGGTTCCGCAGTTATTTTAGTCTTTTCTGGGTGTCATTTTTTAACTTGGGTTTGGGGTTTTTTCTTAGATTTTATGAGAATACAGTCTGGAAATCCCACATCATTTTCTCCAGGTGTGAAAATGATTGTGGGTTTAGCTGCTCTCTTGCAGCATGGGAATTCTTGATTTACTATCAGTCATCTATCCTGGTTTTGTCACATAGTGATACACTACTTCTGGTGAAGCTTCTTGCATTTTCCAGTCTTTTGGGGTGTCTAAATAATAAATCTATTTTTGCATTTACAGTACAACTTATTACTACTAGGATTGTGTGGATACATTGTCATCGAAGTTAGGAACTTGGACCCTGATTCTGATAATAACACCAGCACTCTGCCATCGGATGGCACCCTGCATCCTTGGCACACAAGTACCATCCTCTTTGCTTCATCCATGCTTCTTGGGTCTGCTTTGGAGCACTGTATGTTCTTACTGTTGCACTTGCAACTGTACCACTGGATTCTTTTGTTGTCCTGTACCCTAAGCCTGTAGACAACTGCAGCACTTCCAACCTTTCTGAGTGCTAGAAGTGCATGTTCTTCAAGAAGCTATCTTATACAAGATTTTACAAGACTAATGGGCAGTTTGTAACTGGGGAAGGTGTTGCAGACTTTGAAAACAAGTTTGGAAAAAAAGTTATGAAGGTAACTCCAGTTGCTCACAGCATCATCCGTTTAAGTTTTCACTCCACTTTTATCCACCTTCTATCTCGTTTTTTGTGATGAATCGTATTTCTGCACTTTCTTTGGCAAAAATAGAACATGACATGCTACAGCCTTTTGGACACGTGGCATATGTAAATTACATATTTTTCAGAAATTTACTTTGAGTTAAAATATAATAGGAGCAAGTGATAAAGATGATCTGCAAATTTTCCATGATTTCTAACACAAAATTTCCCGATCTTAGCTCAGGTATTTACATTAGAGTCAGGGAAAAAAAAGAAACAAACAACTTTTCCAGTGCTGCCTCCAGCAAATGCAAGCTGTCGAATCTAATGGCAAGGTCTTTTTACATAGGGACCTAAAAATGATTAAAGAATAAAGGATTTTTATACAGCATCTATTAAACTGGAACCATCATAATCACATTTATAAACCACTTGTAAACAAAAAAGATGTTATTAGATGTTATACTCACACACATGTGCACACACACATACATCAGCCAAAATATTAAACTAAACCAGAAGGTGATATTCTCACCTTGCTGACATATTGTTGAAAACCTCATTGACTCAAGCGGCTTGAACTGATCCCATTCCACACAGCCTCGGATGGAATGTAACAGCATGATTTGCTGCCTTGCCCTTTTAGCATTTCATTTCAATAATTCACCATTATGTGAGAGGAAGGACTGATAAAGAGTTCAACAACCCTCCCTCTGCATGGGCTCCAGAACAGCAGTCACAGCTGAGTCCTGTGATTTGGAGCAGTGGAGACAGGAGCTACTTGCCTGCTAAACCCAAAAAAGTGTAACCATGACCTGCCAAGCACCAGTCTTTGAGGACCCTGAGTGCAAACAGATACTCACATTATTATAGACTCTTCCAAGAAGAAACCAGAATTAAAAATAAAAATAGACATGCAGGTTGAATTTCAGGCCCAATTATATTCTGCTTCTCCATTTTTGTTGTGCAGCCCCACAGGTAAAGAGTGACTAGCACTTACAGGCAGGATGGCGATTGTGGTACACTAGGAGAATAACAAAATCGAGAAAGGACAAGGTTGCATGCAGGACTTGGTCCCAATAACAGAAACATGGAGTAGGCAACAGCAGATCACCACACCACAGTGGTCTTGCTGAACCATATCCCAAAGCAGTGCTACTGCTGGGCATTACATGCTTTGTTGGTGACCTGGATGTTGGGACTGAGTGCACCCTCAGCAAGTTTGCCAATGACACCAAGCTGTGTGGAGCGGTTGACACGCTGGAGGGAAGGGATGCCATCCAGAGGGACATGGAAAGGCTTGAGAGGTGGGCCTGTGTAAACCTCGTAGAATCGTAGAGTCATAGCATGGTTTAGGTAGGAAGGGACCTTAAAGATCAGCTAGTTCCAACCTTATAGCAGCCTTCCAGTATCTGAAGGGTGCCTATAAGAAGGCTGGAGAGGTACTTTTTACAAGTGCATGTAGGGATAGGACAAGAGGTAATGGCTTCAAACCGGAAGAGGGGAGATTTAGAATAGATATTAGGGAAAAAAATCACTCTGAGGGTGGTGAGGCACTGGAACAAATTGCCCAGGGAAGTTGCGGAGGCCCCATCCCTGGAAGCGTTCAAGGCCAGGTTGGATGGGGCTTTGAGCAACGTGGTCTAGTGGGAGGTGTCCCTGCCCATGGCAGTGGGGTTGGAACTAGTTGATCTTTAAGGTCCCTTCCTACCTAAACCATTCTATGATTTTATGCTGGGACATTTGAGCGGGACTCAAAGCTGCTCACCGAACTGCTCTGCTGTATGCCATCCTTTAGCTTAGCTATGGTGTCTCCAAAGCTCTCTGTCTGGGAAATGGAGAATGCTTTTGCCCTCCTACCTAGCAGTGACATGATGAAGTTGTCCCTCAGGTACATAGTTCTATCACACCACATGCTAAATGTCACAGCTGTGAACTGGGCACTCTTTCTAAGTATTTGCAGCTGAATTCACTCTTCAGCTGCTTACTTTTAAGGTGCGGAAACGATTGCATTTTCTATTAATTGTCTCCAGTAAAGGCTGCTGTTAGATTATCTATGGCACTGATGTTCTTCACAGCTCTGTTAAAGGTAATTGCAGGGTCCTTGTTTTTCCAGATATTTTTTCAGCAACACAGAAACCCCAGTAGTTAATTTTTTAGATCTTTCTACTATAAAGATGACGCTCAGTTTGCTCACTTCCTAACTTCTCTGCTTCTCATATGTCTGTCTAACTTCATTCTGCTGTTTTCTCGTATTTGGCGGCAGCCAGAACAAATGAACATCTCAAAGACTAAAATTTTCACAACTGGAAAAACATTCTCTCTATGTTTCTTTACTGTCACTTTCCTTTCCTTGGATACATTAGCATCTATAACCAGAAATTGCACAGATGATCTTATCCTCCAGGTCCTCTGCCCTCTGTGTTCCTTCATGTGTAGAGCAAGGAGAGAATTTATTTTTAACTTGGCTACCTTTTTCCTTCCTGAACCCTTTCTCAACTTACCTGCAGCAGTTCATGCCATTAGAAGCGGTTCACATTATCCCTCTGGGTTTGCTGCCCAAAGTTCCCTCTGGCTCTGTGAATCTGGGCTATGTAAGCTTCACTTTTGTCACTTGTTCTGGTTGTCTTTGAAAAGAAAGTAAAGCTACCTTCCTTATTTCCCACCTACCTATGGATCTATACCATAGCATTACCCTCTGGAGCTCTTACATGAGCTCCTTTAGTTCACGCTCACCCCAGTCTTGCAGCTGTGCTCTTCCTTCCATCTGCCTTTTGAGATTCTCCCCTCTGAGCAACTGAATCTTGACTTTGGTCCTTTCTCCTCTTAGCAAACAACTGATATCTAAGTGGCTGTTTTCTGTCTTTTTCTGATTCTGAAATTTAGAGAAATTATGTTTATGTGATTTTTTTTTCAATAAGGTGTGACCTGTGTTCTGACATTATTTGCAATTTCTTTTGCAGGGGAGTTTTCTGAGTTTACAGTAAACCTAATTTCAAGGGTCAACTTCTATTTAAAAAGCCTCCTACTGTTGTTTATATTTTAACCACTGTGCTAACTAATGTAACCTGACTCTGAAATAAGATCTGATGAACTTCCACCCATGGTAGGCCTCACAGTGGTCAAATAAATGAGAACAAACACCACAAGACCAGAACTGGGGGAAGATTTAGACACTGTGTGGATCTATGAGGGAAAAGAGGAAAAGCACAAAAAGAGACAGATTAACAGTTTACAAGAGATCCTTTCAAACATGATGCCTTGAGAGGTCACATCCTTGTCACAAGACAGCAGTGAGGAGTACCAGTCTGGCAGATGAAAGACACTTCTGTTTTGACGTTTTCTTGTGGAAAACTTAGAGGATGAGTATTTTTGTATCGGGATCAATTGATGACAATATCCCCAAGTCCAGTTTTCCAGGATTAGCTCCATTAGACAGACATGAATAATATTTCTCCAAATCTGCATTGTAATCTTTGAAAGAAATGACAGTACAAGTTTTTCCTTTCATTAGAAATAAATGAGGAGCATCTGCACTGGAGTAGGTGCATTTTAACCAGGTTCGGGGCAGTGAGATTGAGAGAAGAACAAGACTCAGGCCAAAAAGTGTCAACTGCTATAGGCCTGAAGGAGTATATGTGGACCTTTAAGATGAGGAAATCTTGCAAAAGAGTGCATGCTTACATGATGGATGCAGATGTTCCCAAACTATCCTGGACACGTTAACACACCTTTGGCTACCAAAACTGGTTCCTTTGGTTTTGAAAACATGCAGAAAAAGCTGACCTGATTAAAATCTCTAAAATATAGTGTTTATTAAAGAGTTTTACAAACTCAATTAAAACTCAAGTTTTTTCAAACCTCTCCCATGCAGGAGAAACAGCTGCATGTAATCCACATACACACTTTTTTTCTTACACTTTAACAACCATGTGTACCATAACGCAGTAACCCAGTGAATATCTTAGTGGAAACAGGGTGGGGGGAATGGGGGATACAGAAGGATGGGGAAGGTGCCAGAGGTGATGGGGAGGATAGGGCTGTGCAGAAAAAAATTTTGCATTGGAGTAAGGAAAAAACCACTATCTGATAATATCTGATGGGAAGGAGGCACAGGGATTGGTGAGTAGATGCTGGCTGTGGCTGGGGACAGAGAATGTCCAGGGAGTCAGGGGGTGTGGAGCGGGAGAGAGGGAACCCAGGATCTGGAGTGAGAATTGAAAATGGGGTTAAGATTGTTAAAACCATGCGGGGCTAAACCAGACTCGAGAAGTTCTCAAAAGCCTGCTCGCTAGTGAAGCCTACTGTGTATTCTGTTCCTTCATTTTATCCTTCTTTCCTAATATGTGATTGTTCCTAAAACCCGATAAACCCAATCTCACATATAATTGCACAATATCACAATATCCAATCCCTTCTCTCTGTCATCCTTTAAGTGTTTCCCTGAGCTGAGTTTCAGCTCCTCTATTGGGCCCATCTGCTGTCTTTCGTAGAATCATAGAATCATTTAGGTTGGAAAAGACCTTAAAGATCATTGAGTCCGACCATAAACCTGACACTTCTGAGTCCACCACTAATCTATGTCCATAAGTGCCACATCTACACATCTCCCTGGCCCAGCATTAGTGGTCTCTCCACAGATATCCCACACTTTGCTGTTGTTCACAAGTCGCGTTAAAACAGCTTTAAGACAACCAGGTAACATTACAGCACCCTACAGGAGAAAAATAGCACAGGACTACCAGCAGTATCAGCTCTAGATTTTTCATGTAATCTGTAAAATAGCAGCTAACCTGGTTCCCATGCAAGAATGCCTCTCATGTATTTACTCCTGCACCCCTAGCTTTATCCCAAGCCCTCAGTACAACGCAATTTCTACTTAAAGTAAGCGGGACAACAAGGAGGTGAATAGCCTCAATAGTTTTTAGAAGGAACCCGTGATTCTATGAACTTTTTGCCTTCGGTTGCAGAAAACTGAACTGCATGGCTCAGCAGTGCCCATTCAAGCCTGTTTTCCTCATCCAATATTCAGCCCCCTCCTGCCTCTGGTGAGTCACTAGCACGTTTGATTCAACAAGTTGTTTTGAAGTGACACCAGTGAGCTAACATGCAAGAGAAGCCATGAAATGGTGCTGCAGGGCAGCTTTTCCAAGGCAAAGGCCACTTTGCAGAGTGAGCTGATGTTGAAATCAGGATAACACATGGATGAGCAAAGTCTGACACCCTCGCTGGATGAGTTTATGCATGCAGTGTGCGGTTAAATGTCTGGTAAGAAAGAACACTAAATAGCTATCTATGGGTCTTAAACCTGATGTTATGCTATTCTACTAAAATGAACTCTAAATCTGACACCAAATAGAAGAAAAAAAGAAAATCCTAGGTCAAGGAAACATAGCAGAGAAGGAATTTTTTGATAAAAAAATAAAATTAACTAATTTACAAAGTTAATATTATCTGGATCTGATAATTGTTCTTACCCTGAGATTAAGTGGTCCTTATGCATCAGTACAGGTATGCTTGGCTGAAATTACCATTGGGGGTTCCAGTGTCAGGACAAATTCAAATTCTGCCTGTTTACATAATTTCTTATGCTTTCCAGCAACATTATTCCTGTCTACTCTCTAGCAAAGAAAGACCTAACAATTTGAGAACAAAAACATGCCCTGCAAAATAAGAGAGTGCCTTCACATTTCCCAGCATCCAGTACAAATGATTGAGTCTAATTTGGTAATCCATCCAATTCAAGGTTGCTTGAATGGCCACATCATGGCAAAGGGGGTCACAGCATGGGAGAATGATTAACTTAACCCACCTGCCTTGTTTGTTTGATGCCGCCTCACTCCAGTGCGAGTCAATAAAACTTTGTGCACCGACACACGCAACTTCCAGAACCCATCATCTGGGCCAAAATGGGGATTAGCAAAGCCGCCTTTCTCTT
Organism: Anarhynchus alexandrinus; assembly: GCA_008711295.1. Lineage (NCBI taxonomy): Eukaryota > Metazoa > Chordata > Aves > Charadriiformes > Charadriidae > Anarhynchus > Anarhynchus alexandrinus. The sequence continues at coordinate 32,266 of VUYV01000785.1, read as the reverse complement.
TCTTTTCTTGCTCAGCTCAGGTAAGAGCCCTTTGCCTTCTGCTTGCCGAGGTGAGATGGGGGCCAACCTCCATTTGGTGAAGGTAGGTCCCCAAATCTCTGTCTCACCACTTAACCTGGATGACGATGGATTTGGGGCTTGCTGGCCAGTGAGAGTTGCTGTCTATCAAAGCGAGAGCTGTGGTTGCTCCAGTGTTGTGTTTGTTAGAGACACCAGAAGAGCAACAGCCTTGGTGTCTGCGTGGGGAACAAATGTCTCCCTGCAAACATGCCCCGTGAGCAGAAATGGGGGGGCCCTTGGAAAGCAGCCTATCAGAGGCTTCCTACAAAGACATGGCTATCTCTGGTTTAAGCAGCCTTTTATCCTTGGGTTGTTTCTTTTCTATGTTATTGCCAAGTACTGTGATCCTCATTTTGATTGTTTAAAAAACTTGTAAATGCATTGTGAAAAATAAAATCACAAAGAAAAGGAAAAATTTTTCTAGACTCTAGAGTTTCAGTCTTTTTCATAGCCACAATCTTAACAGGAAATTTCTCATTCCATGTGATCAGGAGGCCAAAATCTGGCCAGCGTTAGCTTCTGCAGTATTTTCGGTGATGCAAGACTATTTTTGTGGAATGTAGTACAAAGTAATTTGTAGCAAACAAGAACTGAGTAAGGGTCTTTAAATACATCTTTTTGTGTTTAGTAGATTGTAAGTCTTTCAGAAATTTTGAATAAATATTCTCTATCCTGAAAACTTTAAACTTCAGTGAACTATGGGATTCAGATGGCACATCTTCTTTCAGACCTTCTGTATAACTACACAGTCTGTTGTGACTGCAGTTAAAAATATAGTTATGAGTGTGCCAACACATAAAAAAACCCCAATAAAGTGCACAAGCATTTTACATATGTAGTTCTAAAATATAAAAAAGGTAACAGTTAGAAAAATGTATAGGTAGATTTTAGCTAGAAATAGACATGCCCCAGCATAAAAAATACTAGATATTATTTAATGTTAAATATGATCTTCTTAATTTAAATTCTAGTTTCTAAGCTTTGTTTTTGCAGAACAGCCTCTTTCAAACCAAATACACTTCACAAATAAGTAAGAATTTGGTATGTGGGAGGAAAATATAGAATTTGGGCTTTTGTCTGCAGCTCTGCTTTTGTTTGCAAATCCTTTATCAAACGGCATAAATATTTGCATTTCTGAACAAGGCTGCAATCCATCTTTCTAACACTGAATAATTCCATAGACATAGGAAAAATGGTAACCAGAAAATTTACTGCATTTTTATTCAGCTTATATATATATTCTTTTTTTTCTTAAAGTATTATTCCCTGCTATGTAATTATTGTAGAAAAGGGGAAAAAATATTTCTATCACCCATATCAATTATGACCCTGTCAATATTTTAAAAATCACATGCTGTAATTATAATGACAATATTATTGCAAAGTGTCAAAACAAAACAGAATTAAGGTTGCATGGAAGCTGTACCATAATAGGAATTCATTACTTGTATTTCTTGTCCTTGAGGAGAGCATTGCAGCATCCCTATGATATTGTTTTAACCTAGTTTAATGTTTTCTCTCAAAGCTCATTTCTTCTTAATGTCACTTTTATTTGAAATAGCTAGTGGAATCAGAGATTCCTGTGCCTGTCACATGACATTTTATTGTATCCTTTTTTACTTTATCTTTTTTTATTTTCAGCAGCCATCCTTTTCTTTCATGTGTACTATTAGACTGTCAACCCTTAGGGCCAAACTCTTCCCTAGTGTACATGCAGAAAAAAACCTGCAGTAACTTCTCTGGGTCTGCAATGGTATGAGAGGAAGCATAATTTGGCTTTTGTGCCTATTTTATCAGTTCCATCTTGTATGTACAAAATGATCTTAAAGATAATATTCCACTGCAGGCTGAGCTATCACTCAGGTGAAGGAATTTAGCTGTACCAGGAGGCTGATGAGCCTGCTTCACACTACAAAAGAGTGTTACTTAGGAAATGGAGGAGTAGTTGCCTTCCTCAGCCTGAAGGACATTTCACTGAACGTCCCCGTGGAGCCCCCAGTCACAGGCTGTGGGTCTGAGTGGGACGAGGCTGCTTTCTGTCCCTCCTGCTGGCACTGGGCTACAGCTGAGAAAGAGAAGGGTCAGAAAAAGGTGAAGAAAGAAGTTCTCCACTTCAGCATGGCTGTCACGCATTCATTTAGAGCCAGGGTCTGGCTCATACCCTGTATGCCTTTTATTCAGCAATTGTGTAAAGCCAAGACCCAAAAACAGGGCACAGAGCAGGACTGAGCTGTGTTGCAAAGACCACGGGCCAGCTGTCTGTTTGGGGTTGAAACCATGCAGAATGGGTAACTTCCAGAGCCAAACATTTGTCAGTAGAGTCGTATGCTCATCTGATAAAGACACTGTGAAAATCACAGGACTTGTATGACTCTGTGATCCTGCAGCTGGAAGTCATGAAATCACAGTTTTGTGAGCCATAGCTAAGCATTCAGAGATTGCATAGCGGTAACAGAAAAAGAAAATGCTAAATGGCAAACTCCTTTGCAAGAAGGATTGTACTTGAACATTTTTGGTGTTTACCACTAAACATAGCTTCACTTTTTAGCATCTTATATATTTCACATGCAGTTGTAGCTCAGAGGATGTTAGGTGAATTTATTTATTAGTTTAATGTCTTGTGTTAGTTCACTGCAATGGAGGGCAACATCTGCTACCTTGATTATTAAGTAAGTTCAATCCAGAGTTATTACAAAAATGAGAAACTGAGCATGAGCACAGTGACAACCCCGGTGAGTGAGGATAGCTTGTTTCTTGCAAGAGCAAGAGCATTTGCAAAGAAGCAGCTATGGGGTGGCGGATAAAACTGAAGTCATTCCATGTGGGTAGGTATCAGCCATGGACAATCATCGTTTCGCAGCCTTCTTGAGTCCCATTTCTCCACTTTCTCCAAAGTATGTGCAACCAATATTTTCTCTCTGAAACAGCTCACTTTTTCCACTCCTTGGGTTGTCTTCTCTGTTCCCATCACTTTATACCCTATGTTTGTGTTACTTGTTATGACTTTCAAAGTGATACAAGTTCAAGCCACTTCTCTATCCTGCCTTACGTGGGGTTTTCAGTGATGCTTACCATACTAGGAAGGCAAGATTTACCCACATTTTTTCACCATTAGCCCAATTATTCTAGCAATTAAATGACGATGTTACTTAACTAGGTGACAAAGAATATAACATGACATTTTTAAATAAATCATATCAGCATTCACATTTTTACATCTTTCTCTCTTTCTCCTTCTAGTACAAGGAAGCATACTAGACGGCTATGTGAGAACAGAGGGAGCTTGGCTGCTCAACCCAATGAAGCAAATATATCGGACAAATAGTAAAGAAGAATGTGCAGAGCGATGTGAAACTGAAAATAAATTTACTTGCAGGTAATTTCCACCAGTTCCTATATATATCTTTCATTGCAGACGATGGAGCAGTCTGCCTTATTTATCAGCAGTCTGAACTTTTGAGAGATTTCTTAGGAGTATATGTGTCTGAGGTTTGCTGGAAAAACAAAAGCTGTACAGAAACAGAATGCCTGGAACACACGGATGAAGACAGCAGAAATAGAGAAATTAAGAGCGTTATGTTGAATTTTTATTGGAAAACGTTATGATATCTTGATGCACAGCTTGGAACACTGAAAACCAACTTGACTGGTTTTATCAAGACTCTTGCACTCCTTTTGCAATAAAAAGTCATAACTAATTGCTTGGAAGTTTAGGACAGCAATAATGGCATTGCTCATGTTCATTGCATTACCTATTATCTTGCAGATACGTCCATTATTCTGAATTTTACTAGAATTTGGACTTGCGTAACTTCTATTTACTTTCTGAAAGAGATGACCATCTAAACCTTAACGATCCTAAACCCTACATCCAGCCAAGCCCTCTCTCTCCGCTTGCATTTAACCAGGCCCAAGGGGCTAGAAAACATGAAAGATGTTGACCAGTCTGTACCACTGGCTTTTGCTCAGGCTCCTGCTGTGGGGGAGCCTATTGCTTTGAGCCTAAGGCTTCTGAGCCTCCTGTGCCAAAGCCTCTGAGCCCACTGAGCTTCAGCAGTACAGAAGGCACCTGGAGCAACAAGGACAGGTATCCGTCACTGCAGTGGGAGGCTGTACTCACATATGAGACAGGCAGGTTTTCTCTTCTAATCTTAATGAGATCTACCACTTCTACAGCATACCTTTTTTTGAACCCAGCAGACTGACTGTCTGCAGGGCTGTTTCCAGCACTTGGTTCTCCATCGGGTTTTTATTCAAGGCAGGGATACCCTGGTGCTGACTTTTAAAATGTTTTTTATAACTTTGTGTTTTAAATCAAAAGGGAAAATGAGACTTATTTTAAAGAGGTGTAACCCTGAAGGATGACAGGGGTTTGCTGACTGAGTGGGTGAAGTACCACCCGTTCCCTTTGATCCTACTCCCGTCTGTGAAAAACACACAGAGAGGGCAGAGTTTCAGCAGTACTTGTCTCAGCAGGGTAGGGAGGAAGGCAGAGAGGGCAGGTCTGTATATTCAGATTATATATTTACAGCTTGCAGGGGATTATTGTTCTCTTTTGAGGCATATTCAGGTACGGTATCATTCCTTAGCCTCTACTCCAGGTCTGAGCCCACCATCACCTGATGCTAGAATAACATCAAGGTTGTTTTGTTCTTGCCTCCCTAATCAGTTCTGTGAGGTCTATTACACTCGGTAAAGAACAGGTGCTATCTGGCAGGGAAGGACCTGGGGGAAGAAAGGTAGCTGTGAGGCAGAGCTTTAAGACCAAGCCAGCTCTAAAGCACCATCAGTGCTTCAGACCAATGAGTTCGGATCAGTACTTCAGACTTGTTATCCTGCCTCAGCAGTGTGTTGGACAACACTCGTTTGCTACGTCCCTACTCGTAAGTTTAATGTTACTGAGAGCCGGGCTTGGATCTGAGAGAACAGTCCACAGTGTAGCTCTGAACCAGGGCCACCAGTACTCCCCAGGCAATGCACAGACACCATTCCCAGGCACCCAGTGAGTCCAGATGTGATCCCTCTCCTTTGGATAGAGGCTGTGTGAATTTACAAGTACAGGCACACGGGGTTTATGCCAGTTGCTATTAGGGCTACAAAATGGGCTTTGTCAGTATTTGCATTCCTGATCTAGACCTACCCACTGAATGCCATGTTGCTATTGCTCTTTTTTTTTGGTTCAGAAAAGCTAGCCCTACAAATTAATTAGCCTCTTGGGACCTTTCCTTGGGTGTTATTGCAAAGGTTGCACCATCCGCTCCAGTTTTGCAGACTTACAGACTAGGTATTTGCTGAAAAGACAAATGGCTGTGTTTTACGAAGTGCTTACATTGCTTCACATGTGATGACTCAGAACAGTTATCACAAGGTAATTTAAGGTCCCAGCTTGTTGTGCTTTACCTGTTCTTGGTAACTGCTGAATACTGTAGAATGTCTTACTTCTTGACTGACCACTAACCTTTTTGAAAGAAGGTCAAGGTCGCTTGTGCATATATCCTCTTCAGCATGATCTCTGGAGTCTCTGGCACATTATAAACCTTCTTGTTTATCCCTTGTCATAATTTGTTCACGTAGATCCCTTTCAACCTAGGTTTGGTATAAAGACTTGGGAGTCAAAGTCACCACTGAAAATGGGAGCTGCGATACTCAGGGATTTGTGAAACATTACTCAATCTGAAATATCAATGAAATGCAGTGCTTGCTAAAATTATAACGGAATACTAGAAAAGGTGTTTAGGAAAATAATGCACACATTTGGCTATTGTGTCTTACGTTGCTCTCTTCTCTTAATTTCAACAGGGCCTTCTTATTCACCAGTAAAGACCAACAGTGTTTAACATTGGCTGAGAACACCAAAACAGCAGTGATCTTCAGAAGAACAAATGCAGTTCTCTACGAAAAAAGAAGTATGTCTATGTCTATGTCTTTTTATATTATTTCACTGAGATATGCTTTCTAGTGGGACTCACACAACCGTATTGTAAATGGGGGTTAAGCCTTCACTGGGTCAGACAAAGTGGGTAGATCAGCCCCTACCTAACACCTGGGGTTTGCCACATTGCTTGTACAGCAGTGGTACCAGGTTTTTTTTTCCCAGACTAGTGCTCCATCATCTTTCTGGCTCCCTAAATCCTACATTCCACAAGGCAGAAAATAGCACTGCTGCTCAGGGAATGCAGAAGGTGCTGGGAGTAATGGAGGTGCTTAAGGGTCCCTTCTCTCCTCTCCTTTTAAACCAGCCAATAACTTATGGCTGCATCTTCTCTGTCTCTGTGGAGGGTATTAGGAAGAGCTACTTGTGCTGGCAATAGTTTCCGAGACAGACCTTTGCCCACTGGAAATCTGGTGTAAGCTACCAAATAATTTCATTTGTATCACCGATGAAAATTCCCAGTTTACCTGTGTGGGACTCAAATCAACTTTCTTTTAGTTGCACACATTGTCGGGAGTATTAGAGTGCTAACTATGCTTCAGATAAAAATGATCTATTTCTATAGTATTTGTATATATGTGATGTTTGTACTCTTCAGTTAATGAATTTGGTGAAACTTTTATCCTAATCTATGTATTTATTACATAAGTAATTGACATGGTGAATTTTTGTATTCTCCTTTTGTAGATGTATTATTTCTGATCAGTTTTGTCATAGCTGAGGATTAGGTGACTCAAGTGTATTTGATCCCATATTCTTTCTGAAAATAGGAAGGCTATCTTTAAGAAACGACAACTCTTCAATTTTTTCATCTTCTCTTTTAAAAATCTATCACTTGATGCCAGATGCAGACAAATGATTGGGTTTTAAGACTATTTTCGAATTACATAATCAGGCACTGAGGTCCTGCTATATACAGGGGAAAAGGAATGTGTTTTATTTTTAATGTAACATAAGTTTCATTGTGTTGTTCTCTGACTTAAGTAATACACAAGGGAGAAAAGATCTCCCTTCTGATCATTCAGACATGTAAGATAATGTGGTAGAATTTGAGTAGAATTACTACTTTTCTGTGTTAAATGACTTCCTGAACATTGCCTTTCACCATTTGCTGATTTGTAACTTTTTAAAAAAATTATTGCCTTTGAGAATATTCTGAAATTGGAAACTATAGTACCTGGTGTCTTCAACAAAGAAAGGTGCACGAAAAGGAAAAATGAACCAGGTTCTCAGCTGCTGCAAATCATGCAGTGGTTTCAATAGGCCAGTTGCTAACCAAAAGTCAAGAATCACAATAACTAGACTGTAAATACCAATGACCTCCAGCAAACTGCAACCTTACTCCTCTGTTGACCTGCAAAGACTTGCAGCATAAGCTTATGCCATGTGTGTAGCACCTGCAAGAGGATTTTACGTAGGAGTTCAATAGCTTTAGCTAGATTGCAGCTGAGCAGCCAAATGAGATTTTGTTCAGATACTGTGGATATAAAGAAAATAATTTTTCACAGGGAGGGTGGGTAAGCACTGCACCACATTGCCCAGAGAGGCTGCAGAGCCTTCACCCTTGCATATATGGACTGGACAAAGCTCTAAGCGGCCTCATCCAGCTCAGAATCTGGCCGTGCTTTTTATGGGGATTTGGACCAAAGACCACTGAAAGTCCTTTTCAGACTGATGTTTTTTGAAGCCTCCAGCCAGCTGCCTTTTCTATATATATAACTGATAGGTAATTTATTGTTTTGAACATAAGATATTTTTATTATTTCCAGAAGCTGGTGGGAATTTCCTTGAATCATGATTAAGTAATGCTGAGAAATCTTCTGCAGTTCCTTTTGTAGAAGGAAAACTGAATGGATCAATTGTCAAGTAACAAATTTTAAAGACTGAACAAATAACTTACGTGTAAATAATCGGTAATGATTTTGCTTCACTACTGTGATCAGGAGCTAGACTGTGATTCCGGCTTATTTTTGTGACATCCCTTGGGTTCTCTGAGGCTAGAACCTGCATGAGAGTCCTTCAATATTCCATGAGGATTTGTTACAGCATCCTTTTAAGCCTTTTGAGGTCATAGGCATGGATTTTAGTTTCTTGAAAAACAGAACCCCATCAGTAAAGGTGAGAAAAACTGTCGTTTTACATAAGCAAAATGTCCAAAAATTGCACATCTACCTGCAGAAAACAAAAGATGGACCTAGGTATCGTGAACATGAAAAACGTAGACTATTGTGTATGTCTCAGATGGTTTCTCTGTTGCTTATCTCTTCATTTGCAGGGGGGTTCAAATAATTACGTGTCCATTCTAATGACAGCATCAGTTTAATCTATTGTTACAGAACAGAAGGGAAAATGTAGCTTTTACCCAGGCAGATCACATCACTGCCTCCAGCAGCTGCTGCTGTCCTGATACCTCAAGGAAATTCCTTTCACGTGCCCAGATACTTTTGCAATACTATTGCTGAAACCAACACTATTTTTTTCAGTTGAAGCAATAACTTGATGAGATCTAATTGCTCTTTATCATTGCATTCAAAGAAAGGATGACAATTGGTATAAAACTCAGAGTTTTTAAAATTATTTTTTCTATGGTGTGTGCTATAAAAGAGAAAGTTAACCTTCTCTGGCTTGTAGAAAAAGTAATAAGAATTAAAGCTAGCATTTGGGAATTGTTATCCACATATCTGTTTGTAAATAGTTAACCCAAGGGACACGGGTTGAGTTTGGGGATCAAAGTTAGTTATTTGTCATCAGACAAAAAAAACCCTAAAGGTTATATAAACGGTCAAAAGTTTATGCAAACAGAAAGAGTCAGCACTTGACTGATTCAATGTTCAGTTATTGAGGTTTTTAATGTTAATTTATTGCAAAAGTATTTGAGGGATCGAAAAGGCTTCCAGCTAAAGTTTCTAGAGTAATCTTTCCCATATATATACATTGAAATAAAGAAATGCTTAAAGGTACATCTATAAATTCAGATCTAAACAACCTATTGGCCCACGGAAGAGCTGGACCTTATTTCAGATTGAAATATTAGGTTTTTTCACTTTTGACAAGACAGATCTGTGTAAAATGGCATTATTTGTCCAGATTTATGGTAGCCTTCTGTTTGTATGTCAGCTTTGGTATAACTTTGGTGCTGAGAAAAGCTGATGCAAAACTGGGTCTCTGCAAATACCAGATTTAGACACTACTTAAAAACACTGAGACAATCCAGGTCACAATCTAAAAGAGAGATTGCTTCACTGCAACTAGAAAGGAGGAACTGGCTGATGAAATATGCCCTGTGCATAGAGAAATGTTAAATGAGTTTCCTGCTTAGTTTTCCAAGCCAGAGGACATGCTGCCTGACAGTGACTGTCCCTAAAAGGCAGATAGAGAAGCTCTGAGGGAACGTGCCAAGATCTGAGTTCCTTCAGCCGTGCCTTGGCAGAGCCACCCCTTGCAGGCCTGCTCTCCCCTCGCAGTCACCAGCTCTTTGCTGGGAAAGGTGATTCTTCAGTCCTCACAGGAAAATCTTAAAGGCCGCAAGGGGGTTATGGTTGCTTCCTCCTCCTGAGAAAAGAATGACAACACTGAGCTTTCAGTTCTCATTTAATCTAATGATTAGTAATTTAAAACAATTTAATGGTTTTAAGGTTACTGATACAAATCCCAGGCTTATTCAGCATTAAAATTCCCCTCAACTTATATGAAGACAGGATTTCATTACTAATTCTTTCACTCCTTCTTTCTCTTTTTTTCATGAAGGTACTATTAAGTTCCAAAATCTAAGAGTACAGCAGCATATATAATATGCACCTTCAACCAACTATCCATTTTATCTTGTACAGCAGAGAGTCATTGTTTTAACATATCATTAATTAATTAAGTCTCATTTATGACATGGTGAAATTTAATGAAACACTGTCATCCACACTTATATGAACTTAAAAAAAATTACTTACTATGTGTATGCATCTGTGATTCTGTCCCATCATCTTCTTCAGCCGAATTCAGGTGACTCTCTTTTAAGGTTTGATTTTAGTGCATAACTACAGTAACATCATAGGAGGCAATGAAAAGAGAATGTGTTTCTATTTTGTTATAGTGCATATTTAAATGTTAAAAGCATATTTTATCATTTAAAACTACTATAGCATGTTCTCAAAAGAGCAGGGTTGTGTTACACATTTCTCTGGAATTCTGGTTTGGCTTTCAGATACATTTTTCAATGCTAATTAACTGAACTTACACATCAGATAACTAGTAGGTTTTTACAACGTGAGCTATTTTTGACAGCATAAGAAAGTCAAAATATGACCAAATATATTTAAATGTATTAGCACGAAAACGGATATATGCTAAAATCTAATGGACATGTCGTGATACTGATTAATTAAGCACATATCATTTCAGTTTATCTTCTAGAATGCAAGGAGGGAAAAGGGGTGGATTACAGAGGAACAGAAGCCAAAACTCAGAAAGGTGTGCCATGCCAGAAGTGGGTCGATAATGCACCCCATAAACCAAAGTAAGGCCTTTTTTTTATAAATTTATATGTTTTTCTGAAATTTTGCTAAGCCATTTATATGTGCTAAGTAGTCTCATAAACAATTCGTTTGGTGTTCAAAGTCTTCTTATAAAATAATTTTCTACACTTATCTACAGTAAGATAATTGAGTTGTAACTCAGAGACCTGCAATTGGGGTTACATGATCTAAAGGGACGTTGCCAGTCTTGGCAGTTGCATTTAAATTTTGTTATCCTTACATGAGCAAAACCCTAGACAGGGAAGCACCTGGTTCTGCTGTAATAAGAGTTTTCCATTAATCTGACCAGGGCAAGAACTTCTTTTCTTGGCTAAAGGTATAACATGTGGCAGGTGAAATAAAGGTACATAATTTTATCAGGAAATCCACAGACAATTAACAGGGCAGTATTTCTTGTATTTAATGAAAAACAGCCAACTGGCTTTATTTAATAACCTCCTGTTGAGAAGGCATAGCATTCTATGACCCAGGAAACTACAGGCCAGTCAGCCTCACCTCCGTCCCTGGAAAGATGATGGAACAGCTCGTTCTGGGCGTCATTTCCAAGCATCTGGAGGAGAAGAAGTTTATCAGAAGTAGCCAGCATGGATTCACCAAGGAGAAGTCATGTCTGACTAATCCGATAGCCGCCTACGATGGCGTGACTGGATGGGTGGATCAGGGGAGGGCAGTGGATGTTGTCTACTTTGACTTCAGCAAGGCTTTAGGCACCGTCTCCCACATCATCCTCACAGGCAAGCTTAGGAAGGGTGGGTTAGATGAATGGACAGTGGGATGGATTGAAAACTGGCTGGCAGACAGAGCTCAGAGGGTTTTGGTTAGTGGTGCAGAGTCTAGTTGGAGGTCAGCAACAAGTGGTGTTCCTCAGGGGGCAGTACTGGATCCAGCCCTGTTCAATATATTCATCAATGACCTGGATGAAGGGATAGAGTGTACCATCAGCGTTTGCTGATAACACAAAACTGGGAGGGGTGGCTGACATGCCGGAAGGCTGTGCTGCCATTCAGTGTGACCTAGACAGGCTGGAGAGTTGGGCAGAGAGGAACCTTATGAAATTCAACAAGGGCAAGTGTAGGGTACTGCATCTGGGGAGGAATAACCCCGGACACCAGTACAGGTTANCTGACCTCCTGGAGAGCAGCTCTGTGGAAAGGGACCTGGGAGTCCTGGTGGACAACAGGATGACCATGAGCCAGCAATGTGCCCTGGTGGCCAAGAAGGCCAATGGCATCCTGGGGTGCATCAAGAAGAGTGTGGCCAGCAGGTCGAGGGAGGTTATCCTCCCCCTCTATTCTGCCCTGGTGAGGCTGCATCTGGAGTACTGTGTCCAGTTCTGGGCTCCCTGGTCCAAGGACAGGGGACTGCTGGAGAGGGTCCAGCAAAGGGCTACAAAGATGATTAGGTGATTGGAGCATCTTTCTTACGAGGAAAGGCTGAGGGATCTGGGTCTTTTTAGTCTGGCGAAGTCTGAGAAGGGATCTTATCAATACTTATAAAAACTTAAAGGGAGGGTCTCAGGGGGATGGGAAGAGTCTTTTTTTCAGTGGTCCCCAGTGACAGAACAAGAGGTAACAGGCACAATCTTGAGCATAGGAGGGACTTCTTTCCTTTGAGGGTGGCAGAGCACTGGCACAGGCTGCCCAGAGAGGTTGTGGAGTCTCCCACACTGGAGACATTCAAAACCTGCCTGGATGCTGTCCTGTGCAACCTGCTGTAGGTGACCCTGCTCGGGCAGGGGTGTTGGACTAGATGATCTCCAGAGGTCCCTTCCAACCCTGACCGTTCTGTGATTCTGTGATTCAGGTTACAGAGAAATCTCACATTTTAGTGAATACCTTCTCATTGCATCTCCCAGGGAACATGTCCCAGAGAATACTTTTCTCTACATGATACATGGTACCTCAGCTGAGCAAAAATTACTGGAAACTGAATAGCCGGAGTAAATGCAAATATTAAAGACATGACTGGCCTTAGAGGCACCATATTTCCTGAAGTCTATAGATACAGCACCTCTAACTCTTCAGCAATGGCACACAGTAGCAATTAGGAGACACATAATGAACAACATATACAGAATGGCCCTCAGATGAAGATTTCATTTTTAGAGTCCTCAGCTGAACAATTGGGACACTTTCCTTATTCTCTAATCCCATTTAAATTCTGTTTCAGTTACACACCTGAAAAATATCCCAATGCGGGACTGGAGGAAAACTACTGCAGAAATCCTGATAATGATGAAAAGGGACCCTGGTGTTACACAACAGATCCTGCTACCAGATTTGATTACTGTAACATCCCAGAGTGTGAAGGTCAGGATACATATACCCATTTCTCTCCCTTTTTGGAAAATGTGTCCAAGAATGTGAAGTTAGTCAGATACTTTTAGTTTTAATTGAGTCTTTGTTCCAAACTTGAGTTTCCTTCAACCTGAAACTTTCTGAAGACATTTTCAACACCAACAAGGAAGATATCAAAAGACCCCCCAAAACATCTATACAAAGTCTTCTTTTTTTTCCCTAGATAAAAAAAAAAGGTATGTGAGTGTATATACATATCCTAATTCTAGAATTGAACCAAATGACAGTTGCTAGTGCCAAAGTCAATAAAATGTGACAGCAGCAAGGCAAAGGTTTTCAATTATAGCTTAGTAGTTTTAATTTAGCTCTTTTAAAAACTGTAGTCTATAATGCTGGGATTTTTTTATATTGGAATACTATAAATGTAATCAACTAGTTGAAGTCATCTTACCAAGAAAAATAAGCTTTACTTTGCCAAAAAAAAAAAAAGACTGTCCTTCAGATTTGTTCTCCAATAAGGCTCTCGAGCTTCTTGTGAGATGAGTATGTGTACTTATGGACCAGTTCCTCAGGGACTTTCTGTCTCTTTTGTCCTCATTCTCCCTTGTTCCTACAGTGGAGTGCATGCACTGCAGTGGAGAAAACTACCACGGAGTAGTTGCAACAACAGTGTCTGGGCTTGAGTGCCAGCGCTGGGACTCCCAGCAACCTCATTCTCATGGATACCTCCCAGAAAAGTGAGTCAGACTCCGTGATGGGTTTTTTATCCTTAATGGTGGCCTGAAGACCACCCTGCCCCAGGCAGGATAATTGTTACAGTGATTAGTGACTTTTTTAAAAAATTATTTTTTCTCTTCAGTTTTCCAGAGAAGGATTTGAGGATGAATTATTGTCGTAATCCCGATGGTGAACCTCGGCCCTGGTGTTTCACTACCAGCCCGACTAAACGCTGGGAATATTGCGAAATTCCTCGTTGCAGTGAGTCTGACCTCTAGACTTCTAGACACAAAGACATCTAGACACAAATACATCTAGACAGCTTCTATTCAGGGTGGTGCAAGGAGCTAGAACAAATAGCAGATGCCCCAAAGATAAAAGAAAGAATAAAAGATTGCTGACTTTTGTCTATACGAAATAAATAAATAACCTTGAAATGAGCCTCTGATAGCTCTTTTGAGGCTAGACATTTCTGTCAGGCATTTCTTATGGATTTGCCTGGAGCACATCTCCTGTCCTTGACATGTTTTTCCATGACCAGGCATTTCAGTGGTTCTGATGTTTCTTCTGATGTTTGTCTTTTGACACCAAACAGTTTCACTCTTCCTGAAAATCTTTTGGCTTTTGTTTTGCTCTTCCAATTCAGTTCTCCACCTTTTCAATTTCCTTTTCCTCTAAAGTCCTGTCCTTGCCACGATACTTTTCCTTGGGGCTTCTCAGCAGACCTCATCCTTGTTGTCCCTAAATCTCACCAGTTACAGTACATCTCTTTTATATCTGTACCTATACCTGTACCTATCGCTGATGGGCCTGCCACTTTCACCCCGGTTTTCTTCACAGTATTACCACTTGCTCACTTTCCAGCTTTGTTCTGATGGGGCTGCTAGCACTTGGTTGTGTTGTGTTGTATCCTGGCCACCAGGGGGCAGATGCAAATGTCCTTCTGGCAGTCTGACTGCTTGTGAAGATGTTAAAATGGAGGAAAGAAAAGTTAAGATATTTTTAGATCTTTTCTGTACCTTTTGGACTTTTCAAACATTTTGGTCTTTAAACCTTACCTGCTAAGAAAGCTGAAAAGCTCACTTAGTTATAAAACTCAAAGTGGCTTTAGTTTTGTTTTTTAATATGTCTAGAAGGCACTGCTCATTTCCAGTTTCTTTTTCTGCAATAGCAACACCCCCACCAGTTCCTGCACCAGGGCGCCAGTGTCTATCAGGAAGAGGAGACGACTATCAAGGCACGGTATCTGTTACTGAATCAGGAAATACCTGTCAGCGCTGGAGTTCTCAATCTCCTCACAGACACGCTCGCACTCCTGAAAACTATCCCTGCAAGTAAGTGAAACATCTCCATTATTTAGTGTCCACGAGAAGTACCAAGGCACAGAATTATTTCATTTTTCTTCAACTATCTTGCAAAGTTCTTCGGTTACACCAACATTCATCACCTGTTGGATTCCGTCTTTTCAAATTTTTTGCACATTTCTTTTTATTCACTTCTTTGTTCTTGGATACCACTGTGTCCTCTTCTGACTTTCAAGCTCAGCTTGGTTGACTTTTTCCCTCTTCAGTTCATCCTTTTACTGTATTGTTTTCCAGGTGAAGCAATGTGCAGTAAGGAAGTTACAGTTATGATATTTGCTTGGGGCTAGATTCTTTCACCCTATGTTTCTGCTGTGCTTCTTTTGGCCTCAAAGTACGACATGAAATACAATCTCTTAGTTCATCCACCAGTCTAGCAGGTGTCTGGTTTAACGCATCCAAAACACCAGTGCATTGCAATTATTCATCTAGTAAATGGCATCAGTAAATGACAGCAGACTTACCCACCAGTAAATACAACAGTAAACTAGGCAGCAAGGTACATTCTCCTGATGTTCAGAACTTTTACTAGGTTTCCATGATAAGTTTTTCTTAGCCAAGTTTTATGTTTCAGGAACCTAGAGGAAAACTACTGTAGGAATCCCGATGGTGAGAAGATGCCATGGTGTTACACCACCAACAGAACTGCCCGGTGGGAATATTGCACTATCCCCTCTTGTGATGGGACAGAGCCAGAGGCCCCGGGTAAGGACAACAGGAGAAATCTGGAAGTGAAGGGTCATCATGGCTTATTTTGAAAAATCTTGGCTGACTCTGCTCAGTTGGATTATTGCTATGTATCAGTTGAACTCCTGAGCCTGGTGTGGAGCCCATGCTGGTGTGTTCAGTCTGGTGGATAAATGCAGAAGGTTTTAAGTCAGCTCAGGAAAAATTGCAGTAACAGAGGTCTTTTCCTTTTGCCAAGTGGTGGTTCCCTTCACCTCTAAATTTTTTAATGCTCCATGGAAAAGTTAATTAGCTTTATATGCCAGCTCCTGAAAAACTGAATGCAAAGCAAAACCTGGGACAACTTAAGAGCAGTGAACCGAGACTCCATAGAAAGCAATCAAAAGAAAATTCTCATTACACAAGGCAGGCTTGTTCCACACGCACCTGTGGCAAAGCCACAGACATTCCCCTACGCTGGAGAAATTTTGATCCATATGTGAACTATTTGGATTGTTAGCTGAAATAAATCCCCAGGCATGACAGTAAAGTTGATCTACAAGTGCTTTTAATCTAGCATACCTTTAAATTTTTTACAAACATTTTTTGAAATCTTCCTTTTGATCTACAGTCTGAGAAGGATTCTTTTACAGAGAGAGTGCTGTGTCAGTCAGTAAAATACTCTGGCTTGTTTTCTGTTGGCTTTCTATGCTCACGTATAAATATCAAAGTATTAAGATGCAAGGGACTGGTTTCTGTTATTCACTACAGCTGTTGATGTGCCTGAGCAGGCTCAAATTACTGAGGAGTGCTATCAAGACAACGGTGTGACTTACCGTGGCACAGCTTCTTTCACTCTCACGGGGAAGAAATGTCAAGCCTGGAGTTCAATGTCACCGCACCGGCACAATAAAACGGCAGACCGGTTCCCAAATGCGTATGTGTATTCCCCACTTCCATGTTTCATTGGACAATGACCATTCACGAACTCATTTTGATTTGCATCATCTTTACACAACAATGATTCTAAAGCTAGGAAGGGAGTGTACTTGATAAAAATAATCCCTTTTGTTTCTTCTTTTTTTAATGCAGAAACATTTTCTATTAACCTCATTTTGAAACAAACCACAATGGTCAGTCTTGTGCTTTAGACTAATTAATTGTGTGTTTCTATATTGCTTCTTAAGGAATTAAGAGTTATCATAAATTTTCCCTTATACTGAAATGAACTGTTTCTAAACATGAGCTTATTCATGAGTTTAAGTCTTTGCTTCCTAGTCGGCAGTTCATTAGAGTTTTGAGTAAAGGATGGGTTATTTTCTTATTCCTAATATTTACTATTTATTTATTTATTCCAATGCAAAAAAAAATATTCTTCTTAAAAGCTATTAATGTATGTGAAAAAGTAAAAAGAATTATATCTTTAATATAAATATGTGCACTTAGTCATTTGGATTTGTAAACAGTATTCTACTATAAGTGTTAATCAGTGAATAAGTATTCAGCATATTTAAATATTCTGCATATGTTTCTTGATTTCTTTGTGCTGGGAAAGAATTTCTGTCACACACAGTACCCGATAAATGATATACGCTAACTCTGTAGCAGACCTGCTTTCTAAGATGTTCTTTCAAGTTCTCCTCAGAGCAGTGGCATGGATGGGAATATAATGTGCTTACATTTGTAGGGACCTGAAGCAGAATTATTGCAGAAACCCAGATGCCGATAGCCGCCCATGGTGCTACACCACTGATCCCAGTGTGAGATGGGAGTATTGCAACCTGAAGAGGTGTAATGACCAGGCACCAGTGACTTTACCAAAACCTCCTCAGACAACACAGGAACCAAATCCTGGTGAGCATACTTCCCGCTTCCCCAGAAATGCTCCTAACCAGCAAGCTGTCTTTAATGGAAACGTCATCAATAATTTAATGAGGATGAAATACAGAAAACTCTAGATAATTACAGAATTTAATATAATACTGTATCCACCTCTTCATTTTCTGAACTGTCTTGTAGAATTTTATAGCAGGGTTTCTGTATTTGATTTTCGATTAATATCACATCTTTTATCTACTACGTCTGGCAATCTTGGAACCACAAGGAAACAGACGGCAAGTAGTCTCCACACTGCTGTGGGAGGGCTGCTAGCAATGACAGCAAATATAGAGGTGATGGCATTTTGCTGGCAACTGTTCCAAAGAAGTCTTTTCCTGTGCCATGCACTCACATTTCCAGGGCTCTGTTTCCCACCAGAGGACAGCTGACTGTTTTTTTCAGTTCAGATGCTACTTTGTTATGCAGTAGATCGTTAGAGTGCTGCAGCTTTCATTTTTTTGCTATGATATGTTTTTCTGGTTAGAAGGCTAATAATTTTGGCTGAACATGTATTACTGCTTTTTACCTACTGTAAAATGTGGCATTGGACAGACAGCTGTGTCTGTAAGGAAAAGACTTTATGAGTGCATTGTCGTCGTGGTCCAGGCTTCTGGAGTCATGAGGGATCAAGTGAATCTAAGCTTATTTGATTTATGACTTTCATGATCATGAAGAAAACAAAATACGAGGAAATTAAAATGTGATTGTTAGCCATAACTGATGCTATGTTGTCCTTCTTTCCTGGTATACATATTATGTAGGACGTGTGAGTCCTAGTACTATTTCCTCAAATTTATTTCTGCTTCGCCACCATCAAGTAGGCCCAACAGTTCATAGCTAACAATCATTTCCTTTTCCTCTTTCTTCACAGATTGCATTAATGGTAACGGTAAAGATTATCGCGGCACAGTAGCAAAAACTGCAAGGGGCAGGACTTGTCAAGAGTGGAGTTCTCAGAAACCTCATAGCCACGACTATTTCACTCCCATGACTCATCCAGGAGCAGGCCTGGATAAAAATGTAAGCAGCTGTTCATTTAATATTTGCTATCCTTGAGCTTCGTCTGTCTTCTTCATGGTCCCTCAGCAAGCATTTCATACCAGGTCTTTGTAAATTAATTTATTTTCCTCAGTTCAATCCAAGAACCTGATCATGCTAATTCTTGACATGAGCAGTCTGTACTTCTGTGGGACACAGAATGCCTGGAAGCTCTGATGAATACTTCTGCAGCACAGCCAAGGGTCTTCAGATGGGAATTTGCTTCTCCTCACTGCTGAGGACTAACTGGAGTTGCTCTGTGGGCAGCATCTCTGCCAGAAAGATCAGCTGGGGTCATAGGTTTCAGTAGTAACAGTGATGGGTGAGATGGCGAGGGATCCAATGTTCAGCGCAAGTTCCTTGAGGTATACAGCTGATGGATTGCCATCCTCTACTAATTCCCCCTCCAGCCCTCCAACTTCTGCCGCAGCCCATCATACAAGGATATACATGAATCTGACCCGTCCTCTAAGTCATTCTCCATCTCTGACCTTCATCTCCCTAGTCCTAACACATGTACTCATTACTAGTTCTCTAGACTTGCAGTATCCCATATACAATACTTGCCTGGTCCGTGACCAGGATAAAGAGGTTGTTTGATGTTGCCAGCTTGAACTATTTTTTCTCCAGGTACATGATTTTAGAGTTTGCTTTAGCCAATCCTCTGATGGCATCACATACCCTGTATTGAATTCCAGCTCAGATTAGGGAAACTCCCTCCAAAAAGATGCCTTTTGTAACTTTTTGGTTCTTGCATTTGGCAGGGACTCCTGAGGAACAGAAGCAAATATTTTCTCCTCTTTCCTAAGACATGGGATGTATTTCAAAGTAAGGAAGGGAACCAGAAAAATACCTAGGAGCGTGCAGCTATGTAGGGGTGTCTGTTCTGAGCAGAGAACGGTCAGTATGGCCAGTAAGACCCAGAGAGCAATTCAGCTAACCGGGCTCCCCATGTCAAGATGGACACAGCACCACTGCCTGTGGGACTCATAGGCATCACCAAGTTGTGCAAGAGCAGCTTACACAATACCCACTCCCCCTGGAGTCATGCAACCAGAGTGGGTGTGAAAAGACCTCAGGGCTGACCCTAATGCTCCTACTACCTGCAGTAGAAGCAGGAGTAGACAGTTTAGTGCTTTAGAAAATCCCATCCATCCCATCCTAGGTCAAGATCTCCTACTTTTTGAGAGCTCAGAGGTCTAAGCTTGCACTAGTGAAGCTTACTGGCTGAAGACAGTTGAAGAGGTTTCACTTTTGTTATCTTTTTCTAAACTCACAGAGCAAATAGAAAAGTGAAACAAATTTTGACAAAAGGAATTGGAAATCACTTACCAGTAAAAAAATACTTCCCAAATTTAATTTGATCTGATTTTGAAATGTGCATTGGTAGGCTTTTTTGTCCCCTGGTTAATAGCTGGTGTCTTTATTGTTTGTTACAGTATTGCAGGAATCCCGATGGAGATGTGAATGGACCTTGGTGCTACACAACAGACCCAAGAAAAGCATGGGAGTACTGTGACATTCCCAAGTGCCGTAATTATTCCTTTAAAGACTAGTGTCTCCCTTTCCTGTAACCTTTTATGACAACTGTAGGACATTCTGTGATTAATCTGAAAGACGGATCTAAGACAGTGCAATAGCTTTAGATCGAAAATCAAGTTTGTGGAGAAGTGATACTCAAAAACTGTGTCTGAAGTCTTAAGAATGGTGCTTATTCCTCGGAAGCCCCAAATCTGGCACAAGATGTACCTGGAGCCTACTGAAGCTCACGGGGTTTTTGCCATGGATTTCAAAATAAGGCTGTTCTTGCAGAAATTTCCTCCAGGAATTTTCTTCCTGGTCACCTGGCAGAACTGTGTGTGTGACCAGGCTGAACAGGGGATGCTCTTACCTCAGCAAAATTTTTGTGCTCCCTGCTCGTGTGGCTCTTGTTCTGTCCTGGATGTGAAACAGATTTTCCCTTATCTGATATTGTACCATATCAGATGTCTGGAAAGTGCATCTGGCCCTAAATATTTAACCAAATTCCCTTGTCTTTGTTACTAGTAATCAAGCCATTCAGTACTCTGAATGAGGTGGTGCAACAAAGTGTACAATGATAAAGTTTTAAAACGTTTTGGTTTCAAGTCCTTTCATGTCCATCAGCAACAAAAGCTATGCCAGGAAGAGGTAGTTCCCATTCAAAAGAAGGGTGACCTTTTTGTTGCTCTGTCCTCTCAGCCCTGAGCAGCAGAAAAATGTGCTCTGATCAAAATCCCCAAATGGAACAAACAAGAAAAAGAAAGATGTTTTATAACATGTGCATACTGTAACTGTAAAAATACTCCTGCATTGAAAGTGTTGGGCTGGGACTCTTAGAGGGAAAAATGGCATTTTCACATGGTCATTGTATTCATTTTGAAGATCCAATTTATTTTAAAACTTCTTTTTGTTCAGTTGTTCAGCTAAAACAACAGAGAAAATGTGGATTTTTGTTTAATGTCATCAGTTAGTTCCTTTTGTTGACAACAAATTCTAAATTCTGTGTTGATAAGAGTCAGTTTTCCATGGATAAATAAGAGCTACACTCTTCTAATAACTCAGAGACATCTGAAGTGCCACAAGGTCCTGAGATAAGAGTGGACAAAATTTTGTTCCACAGAGACAGGGATTGAATTTCATGTGCTGTACTACCAAGATTAGTTTGAAAACTGCTGCCAGTGCAGCTTTTGTGTTGCTGGCATCTGTACGCGTACATTTCAAGATGTTGGGAGAATTTATTTTTCCTTTCTCTCTCTTTGCTTCTCCTCCCCCTTCTGTTTTTTCCTATCTGACTGTAGATCTATTTATATGTAATTTGCTGACCACCGACAAGTGTATGCGAAAAAAATTTGCCAGCCATTTTTAATTGTTCCAGATTAAGGTAACCTAACAAAATATAGGTGGTGCATGGTATATAATTTCTTGCAGAGAATCGAAAGCCAAAGTGATAAATGTAACAGATTCACCTTCTAGTTTTATGAGTGCAGAGTGAATGTATAGGAAATATGCTAAAGTTCCTTATAGTGATTTTTTTTTCTTATTTTGTAGCTCCTGCTCAGTATGAGTGTGGAAAATCCAAGTTCAGACCAAAGTTGTGTGCTCAAAGGATTGTTGCTGGGTGTATTTCGCATCCACACTCCTGGCCCTGGCAAATCAGTCTCCGGACAAGGTATGGCCATTCCCCGTTACATTAGACTTTACATTCGAGAAACCTTTGCCTCTCACAGGATGCTACAGTATGTGATTGGAGCATTCTAAACTTGATTTTAATTTAGAAATGGCTCAAGGTTATACATTATGTGTGCTAGTCTTAAAGAAGGTCATTTAGACAACCAAGAATGCTGTTTTGTGATAAATACCTATAGAACCAATACAGCCACTAATTTCAAAAACACTTTCTCTAAAAGGCAGAATGACTTTAAATCTGTAACTATGTCCTAGGTAGAATCAGTATGCCATGAGCAGAAGCAACAGTTTGAAGTATGGCTAGCACAGATCTTGATCAGTCCTTCGACATAAGTGTTTGATCCTATTGGCAAAGTTATTAGCAAAACTAGGAATCAAGGCCAGTTGCAGAGCTTTCTGACTGTGATCAGAGCTAGATAAAAGCCAAAATCCCTAAAACTGCACATAAGGTTTTCCACTAATAGAAATACTGNCTGACTGTGATCAGAGCTAGATAAAAGCCAGAATCTCTAAAACTGCAGGTTTTAGAAGACACATAAGGTGCGTCTTACACATAAGGTGTAAGGAAAACACATAAGGTTTTCCAGTAATAGAAATACTAGTTAAGAACAAAGATCTCGGTGTTTTCATACAAGGCCTTATACAGGTGTCCACACAACACTACCATCATTGTAAGTACTATTTTTCAAGGAAAGTAAAATTTTGGTTCTTAATTAAAATGTGGAGTAATGTTTTTAGTTTGTAAAGGCGTACATGTTAGAAAGATTGCCTGATGAACTGCTGTAGAATTTACTTCCCCACCTTAAACCAATGCCCTTTTCAAACCTTTCTGCTCTATTACAGTTTTGGCATGCATTTCTGTGGGGGAACTCTGATAGACCCTCAGTGGGTTCTTACTGCCGCTCACTGCTTAGAAAAGTAAGTATCTGTTATATCCTGCACCAACCTTTGCTTACACTAGATAGAAAATCAGAGAAGAAACAAAATGGACCCAGTAACCAACCTGAGCTGTTTCTCAACTCAGCTTGCAAACAGTTGAGAATTGAGCCAAGTCTATTCATCATTCATTAAAGAAGAGTTTTGACTGAAGAAACAGAGTGACAGTGACGTTTTTTGCCAAATTGATTTCATGTGCCATAATAAAGGATTAAGAAATTAAGTTTACGTCAAAGCTGGCCTTATTTTTCTGGCTTTGACAGAACAAGGTGCCCAATAAGATCATAAGTGGTCTACGTCCTGGGTATGTGTTCGTCAGCTCACCATGTGCAATCATTTCCAATAGGTTCTCACGGCCATCTGCGTATAAAGTATACCTTGGATTACACAGAGAAAGAGCATTAGAGGCATCAGTGCAAAAACGAGATGTTGAGAAATTGTTCAAGGAGCCGCACAGGGTGGACATCGCCCTGCTAAAACTGAGCAGGTACCCTTTCGCCTGAAGCATTCCTTCATTCTTATGGGACAAGTTTGTTTCATCTGTATTTTAACTAAATAGTGGTTGATGGTGTTGCAGAAATGTGTGTTTCTATACACACGCTGTTCAATCAACAATTTAAGACCCTCTCTTTCTTCCCTTTCTGCAGAAGTTCCAGTGGCAATCAAGGTGATTCAGCTGCAGGGCTTCAGAAAGGGAAAGAGCTGTCTTGGGAGGGGAGGAGGGCTAGGGACAGTGACCCAGGCTGGCGATGAGCTGGGTGACAGCTGCTAGCAGGTGAGGCAGTGGCAGCAGAATAGGAGGAGGTAATGCTGAGAGGAGCTTTCACCCTGTCTCTCCCTATCCCCTTCTACCTTGATAAGGTAAAGAGGATTGAAAGCTGAAATATTAGCATGATGTCACCCCATACCATTTCCATTCTGTGGTGGAGAGATTTCTTCTCCCAGCAGGTCTGTCCAGTGTGCAGGCAAACAGTATGCGTGTTTGATGCAATACCACGTATGGCCCTTCTTGCATCTGTTTGCATTCATCTGAAATGCTCGGCGAGGGACTGTGCAATCAAAAGGAATACATCCATACAGCTGCAAGCAGATGTGAACACATGGTGCTTGTGCTTTCATTTCCGTGGCCGCAATGCAGGTCCAAAACAGACACAGGGTGTCCTGGTTTCAGTTGGGATTGTGTTAATTTTCTTCCTAGTGGCTGCTGTGTTTTGGATTTGGTATGAGAACGATGTTGATAACACATGGTGTTTCAGTTGTTGCTAAGTAATCTTTATAGTAAGTCAGGGACTTTTTCAGCTTTCCATAGAAGCTGAGAGGGAGCACAGACAGGACAAGCTGGCCAAAGGAATATTCCATACCATAGATACCATGCTCAGTATATAAATGGGGGTTGGCTAGGGGGGCAGGGATCCACAATCCCTGCTCAGGACAGGCTGGGCAACCGGTCATCAGGTGGTGAGAGCAACTTGTGTTGTATCAGTTTATTTTGTACATTCTTTTACCATCATTATTAGTAGTATTAGTATTATTTTCTTATTATCTTCCATTACTGTTCTACTAAGCTGTCTTTATCTCAACACACAAGGGTGGGTTTTTTCCCTCCTTTTTCTCCCTCTTCTCCCTACCCTACTGGGGTGGGGGTGGGAGGAGTGAGCAAATGGCTGCATGGTCATAGTTGCCAGCTGGGGTCAAACCACAACACAAGGTCAGCACAATTAATGTGTCTTCTTAGTTGAGCCTAGTCCTAGCTGCACCCAAAGGCAAGTCAGACTGACTGGGGTTCCACTGTGTGCTAAGGGTCCAGTTTGAAAGTGATTTATAAATAGTCGGACTGGATGCAGACAGAGCAAGCTAACACCTATATATTAAATGCCACTGATTCATACCGCTACATAGCTTTGTAAATAGGTCTTGTTGGCTATGCATTAGCCTAAGTCAAAATATTATCCTGGATTTATACTAGTAATTCTAGAATCAAAAGCCTCTAACTATTCTCCGTTTCAGATCTTTTCCTTTTGTGTGTCACATTCTGAGGATCAGAGCCTGAAACAAAAGCAGTTTTGCACATCAGAAAAACTCCTTACCTGAAGCTCAGGATTTCAAAGACAAAAGACTGACTATATATAGAATCTTTTTAGAAACTTGAAGGTGGTATCAGGGATAAATGTGCTAATAATTGTTCCTGAACTCTTGTTTGTTTCTTTCAGCCCAGCAATCATCAATAATCATGTAATCCCGGTTTGTTTGCCAAAAGAAAATGCTGTGTTAGGAGGAAGAGAGGAGTGCTATGTGACGGGCTGGGGAGATACAAAAGGTGAGACAGTGTTAACACGTCCGAAAGCTCTGTGTTTGGAGATTGGTATATACTTGTATCCATAGTGTATTCTCTTTGTGCCAAAAACACCCCACACAAGCTTGCGTGCATACCTATTTCATCCAAATTCATCAGGTACTGCCATTCTTTCCCCTGTCTCCCTCTGATTTAGATTCTCCTAAATCATCCAGAGTTGTGTAAACTGAACGCCCCTAAACCAGTGGCGAAAGAGGAGAATCAGACCTAAAGAGCTCCTAACTTTTATCTATCAGTCCACTCTGTTTTTCCTCAAAGTGGGCTTTTACACGGTCAGAATGAAAGCTTTTTATAGATTTAGGGTATTTCTTAACCACATGAAGGTGAGTTTGCTCATTCTTTTGAATGATTTTTTTCTCCCAACCAGCCTGGTTCAGTCTCACACAAATATAAAAGTAACTCTCATTTTCAAAAGCTCCCACTCTGTCCTGGTTGAGAAGGGCAGCAGTACCTTCTCCGCCTCCTTGCTTCTGCCTGTCCTGCCATTTTCAACTGTTTGTTTCCTACCTCCTTTCTTCCACAGAGAAGAAAACTCAGATACAGAGAAATAAAATGGCTTGGGAATGACTCCCACAAATATCAGTGGGTATTGGGTCCACATGGATATACTGTGGGAGCAGGAAGGTCAATCAGTGCAGCGTTGACTTTGATGGGTGGTAGAGGTTGTTAAGTACCATGATAATGCTTACTGGGTTCGGTATCACTTCGTATTATGCATGGAAAGTATATGCATAGCACATAAACACTATGCTTATTTTACTGCTCATCCATATCTCCATGTTTGTTTTGTGAAGATGTTCATTTAACTTTGTCATTCATTGTGTTTTGTTTTTCTTTGCAAAGGAACTGGTGGTGATGGCTACTTAAAGGAAACTGGTTTCCCTGTAATCGAGAATAAAATATGCAACCGCCCTGAATTTTTGAATGGTAGAGTCAAAAAACACGAGCTCTGTGCTGGGAATATTCATGGTGGCACAGATAGCTGCCAGGTAAGAAAGTCTGAGCATCAGAGTTGGTTGTAAGCCCGTTCAAATGAAATAGTGCTTTGCTTTCTGGGCTTTAGAGGCTCAGAATTAGCCTTGGGATGTTGCCACACCACGTGGCATACAAGCTGAAAAATGCACGTGGATTCTGCTCTTCCCTGGCTCCCTTGTCTGCTGCTAGGAAGTGGGGCAGGTAATTTTTCAGGTAAGGCTGAACTACCAACCACATGGTAACACCCGGCTGCCCAAGCCAGGTGTATGGAAGCCAACTTTGACTAAAGGTCTGATTTTTATTCCCAGACCACTTTGCTTGCCTTGGCCAGACTAACTCCAATGTCCAAGCTAGCTCAATTAACAACCTGAGACATCTCAGTTAGCAGCTGAGGAACAATGCAATGGAGCCTGCCATACAGGCATACCAAGGGCCAAAGGAACTACTAATTTCCAAGTTTTGGTGCCAGTGCCTGTAACAACAGGAAGGCATGAAGACCTCAGAAAAGAGACTGAGGGAGGAAGCACATTTTAAGTTACTAAGGGCAGCCAGATTCCTCCTCACCAAATCCCCTTGCTTCAGAAATAAATGTAATACCTGGATGATGGGAACAGATGACTTTACAAAAGTGTTCAACAACATGCATAGAGAACTATTCTCTGGCTAGAGCTCCATATATACCTTTGCACGGCTCTCACACATGAGAGGTACTTCTGTTTCTGTGCCTCCTGTGAGAAGGCCACTCTTGCACATGGGTTTGTCCATGAAGGAATCATCCTGTTCTTTCTCTGTTTAGGGGGACAGTGGAGGACCTCTAGTCTGTCTGGACCAAGATAAATTTGTCCAACATGGAGTCACCTCTTGGGGCCTTGGCTGTGCCCAACCCATGAAACCTGGTGTTTACGTTCGAGTTTCCAATTATATTCCTTGGATTAGGAGTATAATGGAAAACAACTGATCCTGGGTATGGACTGTCCTCTCCTGGAAAGCAGTATGCACGTTAGAAATACAAGATTCCAAGTGCAATATTAAAGCTACAATCATTCATAAGAAAGTAAAATAAATATGATCATCCATTTTAAATTGCTATAAATTAACAGTTATTGCCAAGAAACCCAACTGACAATGTGTTACCCTCTGTCTGTATGTTCTATGGCTTGCTATGTTTGACAATAGACTTACCCATCTCTGAAATACGTGTCAAAAATCCCAACCTCAACTGTAACTGGACATCTGCATTTCAATCTTATATTAGGTTCTACAATGACTTTTTCTTCAAAGGTTGACTTTCTCAAGATGTTGTGCTTCCAAAAAATGAAGAAAGGAGAATACTTGTCATCTTCTATGAGCTGTCTGAGCCTCTTACCAATTTAATGATACAAACTGAAGAAGTTCCCTGTACATGTCTTAGAGCCTGTGAAGTTTTATTAGATATATCCAATAGCATGAAATACACAGGATGGGAAAAAAAAAAAGAAGTAAAGACATTTAGTTTGCATTTTCATATTTTTAATTGACATGGAAATCTGTGTGTCAGCAAAAGTACAAATGTTGCATCAAAGATATAAAACAGTGAATAAAAAATAGCCTCACCCTAAAGTTAGTCTATAGTGAAGACAGAAAAATAACCGTCAATCATTACAGCAAGTAATGACAATGCATTAACATATTATAAAATTTTCCTGGACATAGTACCCACTTGTTTCACTGTATAACTTTCACAATATAACTGTTACACATACATTTTTCATCTCCAGAAGAAAATGATGTATACATGCCTGTGGTCATAGGAAGTGAAAGCTTAGACCTTTAGAAGTGCTTTCCAGGGAAAGCTTGGCTCACATTTGCCAAAGTTAAGCACTTGCTAACTCTGAGCACTCGCTTCCACACTGCACCCCTTGCATATCGGCCCGGGAGCAGCCCACAGGCACCTGGGGACCCCCGGCTCTGCACGGCGTCCTCCCTGCCTCCCCAGCGTGTGCCAAGTTTACTCCAGGTAACACAGCTGCTTACTGGGCTGAGATTTGTCTAGCCCACTTTCTGCAGTGCAGAGGTCCACTCCCAGGCACACCAAGCTGCGTGTCATTTAATTTAGACTGCCTTTTTAATTTTTGTGTGCATGTACATACAAAAGGGATGGGATGCATCGAGGAGTTGGGTTTTTTTTCTCCCATAGACTTAAAGGGAGATGGAACTATAAAACAAAGTTAGTTGGCAGGGTGATTTTTAAGGCTTCTACACCTGGAGGCTGACTCTGGGAGAAGCAATGATCTCAGGGCATTGCCTTCCTAAGCAGGAGCAGCTCTGATAAAGCATTCCCCACCCACCTCTCTGGTTGGGGGGAATCACTGGGCACAAATACTTTTCTGCATATTTTCTGTAGCTGTTACTTTGGATCATTAAGTCAGCCAAGAAATACGCATATTACTTCCCTAACAACAGAAATTCTGTGGTGCAGCATGGTCTTTGATTTGTAAAGCTCTTCAAATGTGAACTCTTGTAGGCATGGTTAATACGTGGCTTGTAGGCAGACAAACCCACCTCTGCTGTCCTTGCCAAACCCACCAGAAATGCTTAGACATGCCTGAGCAGCTACAGAAGTCCCACCTCACGACCTCTTAAAGCATGTAAATTGTGATCTTTTCCTTCTGCAAGAGTGTCAATGGCAGTAAAAATTGCCACTTACCACTAACCACTCACACAGACTACATGAAGTAACAAGGCAAATTTGGTGGCAGCGGCACATTTTGAGAAAATAACACATTCACTTGTTTGTTGGTCTGGGGAATGTCTTTGCAGGCAGGCAGAACACGGCTCCTGGGTTGCTGTGGTCATGTTGAACGTGCCTCTTTGGCAGCAGTGAGGTGATCCTTTGTCTGCTACGCACATCGCATCTCTCACTGAGCCTCTGAACTATAACATGTGGGACAACTGAAGCTGGCAGTGTTTGGTCTCTCCTGAAGAGGTGCCTCTCACTGAGGTGGGTCACGACAGCCCTTTTAGTGTCAAACCATGTAGTTTAGGAGAACTCTGCTCTGCTGCCTGAGAAGTTTGTAGGATTTTCCCATAAGGCTCAATGTATTAAGCAGTTTGAGGCACATAAGAATTTATAATAACTCTTTTTAAACAAGCCACCTGTCCAATGGTCTGCATG
Organism: Anarhynchus alexandrinus; assembly: GCA_008711295.1. Taxonomy (NCBI): domain Eukaryota; kingdom Metazoa; phylum Chordata; class Aves; order Charadriiformes; family Charadriidae; genus Anarhynchus; species Anarhynchus alexandrinus. The sequence continues at coordinate 3,163 of VUYV01000785.1, read as the reverse complement.
ACCCCAGCTGGTTTCCCCCAGGGTCCTCCCTCGCTGAAGCTCTCCCTCTGCTTCCACCACCTCATCTGTCCTCTCTCACCCACAACAGTGTAACCCAGCAGTCACCAAACCGCTGGTCGTACAACAGGTGGCTGCCCACTTCAGAACTTTCATGAGGCAACCCAAAGTCACTTATATTTCACTTATATTCTCTTCTGAGTAACATATGATGAAATGCAAAACAAAAAATAGTCTGAAAGGCCAGAAACAAGCTATCATGTCTCCCACTTCTCAGCACCTTTTAGTTGTCCACAAACAGCGGCAGCTGGCAAATAATATTGACATTTCTTTGGCAAGCCATAGCTTTCGACAAAATCCACAGTCCTCAGACTGCTCTGGTGTTTAAGAAACCGATTTTAAAAGTTTAAAATTCACAAAGAAGAAACATTAGAAGGAAGAGGGAGGCTCAGTTCATAGAGCATGGCACCTGATTGCCTCACCCTGGCTCTCGGAGGGCCGTGCCTGCGGCGCGGGCTGACTGGGTGCGAGGAAGGCAGGGCTGAGCTCTGCAGCCAGGCGCCTGTGCTCCCACTCTGTGCTGGGACACGGCACCCAGTCGGTGCAAGCCCACAGCTTCCAGTTCAGGGCTGGTCCCTGCCAGCCAGCCCCAGGGAGTTTATAGCTATCTGCAGAAGACCGTGTTGGTGTAGGAGGAGTTTTCTCCCTGCAGCAGTTGCTCCAGTTTTGGGTTGTCTTCTAGGTATCGCCAATTAGGCGGATATATTATGAGAAGCTCATTTAGTTTCATATCTTTCAATCATTACTGACTTTTGCTACGCATCCCATTGACCTTTAACTGTGCCTCAGAGGAAGTTAGAAACAGCCTTGAAAGACAGCCCTTTATCTCTAACTGCTCAAAGTATGCAAACATTACACTGAGATTACTAGTAAAGGTCCTGTTTTCCTCTGGCAGGGTTGGTGGCATGGGCAGTTGCCGGGAAAAGGCAGGGAGAGTCGGGAACTGTTGAAATGTACAGTATACTCCTCACCATAGGAAATCCCCCTGTGCAGGCACCTGACTATATATGCTTTTAAGATGGTGAAGCTGGAGCAGTAGTCATTTGGCTACACCAACTGTAATGTTAGCACTACTCATGAAGGTATGAACCTTCAAAACTCAGTCCTATATTTGCTTTTGCCAAATATGTTATTTTCTGAGCTAATAAGGCCATTACAAGAGCTCGTTGGCTTTCTTTTGTTTATTTAATTCTCTTTTGGTGATGGGATACCTTTTGAACACCACATCTTCTGAAGTCCTTCACTGTAAGGAGTGTATCGTTTACCTGTCAGTGGCCAGGACCCAATGCTTGATGAAGGTCATAGAGCTGAAAGGGAAGACAGGCTGTCCCTGCTGCCTGCTTGCAGAGCCACAGATTCAATCTCTTCTGCTACATGTCAGCTTGAAACAACCAGGACCAGTTAACATTCCCCTCCATAAGCAAAGCTCTTGTCTCATCCCTGCGCATCTTCCCAAGACAGCTTAACATTCCTGTCAACAACGCAAATAATTTATGCCCAAGAAAGAAAGATGACAAATAATAATAATGGATAGAAGACAGAAATTGGGGGTCATCTTGGCAGTGATCAGGGAAAGGGAATTTTGTTTGTAGCCATGGACAGAGAGCATGTTTTAGAAGATCAGCTCTTGAAAGAGAGGGTTGGAAAAGCACCCGATAGGGGAGAGCAGATAGAAGCCCTTCCCTCAGGAGACATGGGGGGGTCCCTGGCCAGGGGACAGGACAATGGGGTGGCACATGAACCCCAGCTGGGTCTGGGAGGAGACACTGATGGACAGCAGAATGATCTGACCTACAGAGCTAATGCTGTGTAGCATGTGACACGTACATAAAGCCCTGGGAAGGAGAGAAGGAGGACTGCTGACACATTTCAGAAAGCCCTCGAACAAGGAGGGAAGCAGGGCTTTTGTGGCAGAGGCTCCCTGGGGGAGAGGAGCAGACCAGGGTGAGGGTCTCCTGAAGCATGCCTCTCTGACCAGAGAAAGGACCGCCCTGATCAGCATCCTCGTTCCCGAGCCATCAGATCTTCTGTTTGTCCAGATTCTCCAGGGGCAAAGGAGAACTCGTTGAAACACTCATCCTCTCTTCCCCAAAGTCATCCAAATCTTAAACAACCAGTACCGTTTCCAACCCTCCACACCCAAAGGTGTATGCTAACAATAGAAATAAAGAGATATATAAAGAAATAAATAAGAGCTCACTGAGCTGGATAATGCATCGTTTTTAAGCTGTTCTGTTCTCTACCAAGAACCGCAGAGTGTTCCCTTCCTGCAAACAGCATACTCAGAAAAAATGAATTTATTCCATATTTATAGAAGAATACACCGCTTGTTTTAAACGTCCTTATGCCTAGAAAAGGAACACGGAGTTTAATCCATACTCTGCAGCAAATTTTGAAGCAGTGGCAGGTGGAGAACAAATTCCCAGTATGGGAACACGATTCTTTGCTCAGTGCCGTCCTTTGAAGGTCAAATATAAGAGTTGGTGTCCCGGTGTTTCCATTTCTTGACACATTTATCAAAATGACTGAAGAAACAAATGAGGAGAGGGGTATAAGGGTAAAAGAAACAGGAAAAGATGTACTCCAAGTTGTAGTCCAAGCTGCATTAGTGAAACATTTACTTTCTGCATAGAAAAATCTCCTCTTTCTTTAGTTTGAGCACTGAAGTAAACAAAAGTTGTTGATGTAATATCCAAAGCCACTGTTTGAAACATTAATGTATAGCACTAACTCCTCAAGAAAGTTAGTGCCAAGCAAGCTGAGGTGTAAATGCTTCCTGCAGGCCTGCAGTGCAGTGAAGAGTCTGGCTTGTCCTGTGCCAGGAGTGGGAAAGCTGTGCCTGTGACTCTTCAGCTATAAACTCATCCTGTACATGACTTTTCAATGACTTCACAAATTGTGGAAATGCTCCCATGATCAAGGGCACTTCCTCACGGGATGCTTTGATTGAGGTAATGGCTGGTTTTCTTGAGCAGAGAGTTGCAGGTTATACCTTGCAGCATCTCTCTTGCACACCACTACTTTCTGCTTCTAGAGGTCCACAAGACAACTTTGTGTCTCTATGAAAAAAATACAGATTCTATCCCCATGCTTTTTTTAACAACCC
>VUYV01000784.1:114695-136958 GCA_008711295.1 Anarhynchus alexandrinus | reverse complement strand
AAGAAGCTCCTCCTTTGAGTTACCTTTCCCATTCCCAGCACCCTGTACAGCACCACTACATCTGCATTCAGCCTTATTGCTCAGGTTTAAATTAGCTTAATTAATGGCATTGATTTGAAGTGAGAAACATGGGGGTGGGGGGAGCATACATAATCATTTTTCAAGACTTTTGCTAATTAAACTCTGAGTTGCCAAACACTGGGAGGATAGTTGTGGATTCTCAGGCAAAATGGAGAGGATATTGTGTTGGAGCTTGGCCCAACTTCTATCCTACCTCAAGCTGCTTTTAACGTTAGTTCAGGCAGTTAATAAAACAGGAGTGGTGTTTTAAAACAGCCTTATCTGAGCAGCTTGTTGTGATGCATGAGAGAAATTTCCTACACCTGTACAAACTAGAGCCATCCTGGCTGTAAGTTGGTGACACAGCAGATGCTGGACTGTTCTCAGCTGGACTCTGGGAGGATGTTTGCACCAATTTGGAGCCTGTCCTATTGAACACAGCCACTCCTCTTCTCAAGAAGAACTGTTATGACTTGGACTTGGTAAGGTTTTAGTAGATGTTTCCCTTAAATCAGTGGACTTCACAGTGTCACTTCTATCTGTGAACAAAATTGTCACAACTCTTAGTTTTTGAGCAACTAGGTTTCCAGTTTTGGTACACACAAGAAATGCACCTGGGGCAGGATCTAGGTTTGTCACAATTCTCAGAGAGAAGAGGAGATGCTAAAAAGGACTGACCCATGGCCAAGCTCTCTGTAATTTTCCTTGCATGCAAAGTGATCTGTTCCGAGTTACTTTAGCTGAGAGATTGCATTCAACATGCAGAGCCAAATTTTGATTAAGCAGTTTATCACACCCCTGAGTTTAAATCAGGAGTAACACTCCCCGGTGCTTATCACGGCCACTGTGCTGCATATAAAACTTACCAAAACTCCTCCTCCGTGAAGTGAAGGAAATCCATGTAAACATCAGCAGTGAAGGTCACAGGCCCAGATGTGTCACAGTGCCTGGCTTATATATATAATTATATATATTATATTATATATTTTAAAATAAACAAAGCAACAATTTGATCCAAATGATAATCCGACTTTAGTTAAAGATATATGGCTATTTTACCTGTGTGTTTTAGAGGAGGGTACCTGTAACCTTTACATATTCATAATTCATAATATAATCAATTATTATAATTCTAGTGGATTTATAAATACATTTTTATAGTTATTTATAATCCTACAGGTATATAGCTGTAAAATGGAAGATAATAGGCACTACACTAGGAAAAATGTATTCTTGTGATTTCCCACCACCCACCCCAAATTGTACAGTTTGAGTTATCATACTGGTTCCAGCACAGATGTCTCAATGGCTTCTATAGCAATTACGGAAAACGTACTTACACCGGTCTGGGCTGATTAAGGAACGTCAGGTTTCAGCAGTGCGGGTGTGCTCCGCAGAGATTGGTCAAACAACAGTCAGGATGTGCTCAATCCTTTGGGCTTCAATTAAACCTCTGCTTATCCCCCTACTTAGCACAGCTCTGAGGCGTGTTTTATGTTCAGTGATCTACATAATCTGTACCCCACCAAAACGGAATAAAGCGTAGCGGCGATTCCACCGGAGCCGGTGGGCACAGCAGGGCTTATGGCTGAATTAAATTTTCTGTTCAAATGCCTCTGTTTTCTTTAATTTTTCCATAAACCTTTCACATCAACCACTGGTTGCATAGTGACTTTTCACAAACTGTGTCATATTTAAAGTCTAAAACCGGGAAAAATATCCCTAAGTGTGATCTACAAAACTCTGCAGGTTGGTCACTGTATGTGGAACGGTTTTGGGTGAGAAGTTTTCTTTTGTTTGTGCCTTCAGCATCTCTGGAAGCGTCGTCCCTTGTAAATAATCAGAAATATCTCCTGACTTATTGCAGCGATATCACTTGTAGGCTGGAAACATCAGACTGACGGTGAACAGACTTCATCTGACAGCGTGACTTACTGAAGCTATTGGATACAGAGCAGCAACCTAGCCTTTTTGTTGAATTTGGGTTTTTTTTTGGGAAGGGCTTTATTTTTAGTGCATTTCTCTTGTAGCATCTTCTGTGGTGGTTTATCAACAACGTGGTGATATTCTCTGAGGGACCCGCTCCCTGCCTGAAAAACTGATGGTCTGGCAAGAGGTGAGCTATCAGGTGGGCACTATGGGCTGTGATACCGTGCTGCAGAAGATGGGACAGGTACCAGAGAAGAGGGAGGATGAGGCTGAAAAATAGGCTTTGAGATCAAGTTTGGGAGAGCTAATGCCAGACTTAGTGGCTACTTTGTGTATTACGGAGCGGGCAGAAGCCAGGCTGAGGAGCGCATCCAGGGTGAGAGCGTGGATGTGGACAGACTGCTTGGCATGTTCAGAGGAGCAGGGGAGGAGCGAGAAAGGATGGCGGTCGCAGGAAAATTATATCTCCTGAAATAGTTTGCCTCCGAGAGTGTGCTTTGTTCCTGGGACTACGGGAAAGGTATCATTTTTGATGAGTAGTCTATCTATAATTAGGCTTCTAAGCTGCTGCCAAGGAAAGTATGATTTCTCAAAGGAACGTGTGCCAAGTGTATTGAATTAGTTAGAAACAAATGGGCTTTGTTTACATTTTTGAGGGAACTTCCTAATTATGTTATGTTCAAGTGCTGAGAATGTCAGCAAGCAATGAAAATAAACAGGTGATGTAAGAAAACCATTAGATACCTTTCCCAGAGTGAAAGGGTTGACGGCATATCCCCAAGTATCACGAATATTACAACCAAAGGGGTCAAGTATAGTTAGCATCTAAAGATTAATCACAGAATAACACATGTATTTCGTTTATTATGTAGAATAAATGCAGTGATCCCACCTTGTCTGTAACCTTCAACTCGCCTAGTTAAAAGGAAAGCTTTTCTTTTTATCCTTTTGAAGATGTAATATAAAATGTCATGTGCACGTTAAACAGAATGAGTACGTATATTTTCTTTTTCAATAGGAATTCAGTTTTGATCAAGTCTGAGGTTCTGTTCACACTGTTTAATTTTAGACTGTCAGTGTCAACAGTTTATGCAGAAAAGAACATTCACCCTTGAAATGGGAAGCCCTTCAGATAGATTTTGCACATGTGTGAGTATCTCCTACAGCATCTCCGTTTCACTGCTCCCAACATAAAGCAAACGATGTGCACCATAAGTGGGCAGCCTGCAAGGTGGGACAGAGCCGCGGGGTCCCACACCAGAGATCCCCTTGCACCTCCAGATCTACTGATGTTACCCCACACCGATGTGCATCTGGACTCTGCTGACAGTTTCCACATGGTTCCCAGCCAGAATTTTCCAATATTATTATTGCCAGAAATGTTAAATTAAGTGCAAAGTCAAATACTTTTGCCCTGTCCCCCACGGAGAGAGATGTAGAACAAATTCTTTTCCTTTGAAGTAACATTTGCATGTTTGAAGCTGTTATCGCATCCTTCCCGTTTCATCTTACCTCCAGAATTTTCTGCTTTTCTCCTCAGTTTGATCAGCCTCTCATCATTGGTCCTCTTTTTCTAGTCAAACACTAATTGTCACTGCTTTTCTTATTTTTCCTGAAGTCATTTCCAAAAGTGAACTTAGTTTTCCCTTCATGCAAAATAAATCCCAAATGTCTAAAAATCGTCAAGCAATAAGGGGCTCCCATTTGATAACCGCCATGTTCCTGTGTTGGCCCACTCTCTGTTATCTCCGGAGTTTTTACAACACACACAGTCCACAAATACCACAATGAGACATTACATTTTGTATTGTATTCACTGCATGCTTTGACACATCTTGAAATTCTGATTAGAAATGTTACAAGTCGATAGGCCCTGAAGAGGGACTTTATTCTCTTCCTTAGTCCTCCATGGAGTCTTCTGCGTAACTACCATGATATTAGTTTCCAACAGGTAATGTACTGTCCTTAATTTCAAGTGAACGATGACATCTGCTTTGATGAGTTGAACTGGGTTATAAACCATCATGGAACGTCATTTGGTGTCGATGCTTCAACTATATGTTGATTCAGCCTTTGCCTGAGTTTGCTGTTACTTTCTCTCTTATCTGTCTGATTTAATTTCCCTGGATCGATATAGAATAATATCGAAACTCACTCAATGACCGGAAATTTCCAATGGGACTGACGTTTTTCTAAAAGCACATCAAAGTCACAGCAGAGCCTCCGTATGTGGGTGGTGTGAGAGGAGGAGGGCTCCAGGAAAAACCAAGGCAACTTTCTGACCTGAAGTTCTTGCACAGCAACAGAGGTGAATGAAGAGGGGGGTGGGAAATAGTTCTCATCCATCATCAAAGGAGTAAAAATTTACCTTTCTTGGATGAGCTGCTGAGTTTTCCTCTCCACCATCCATCTCACGAGTGGTAGATTCCTGTTGTCGCGGTGGGGCAGGACTGGTGGGTGATGGCAGGGGTCGTGACCCTGCGAGTTTCAGAAATTTGTTAAAGGTCAAGAGAGAAGAGGTTTGGGTCTCAGACAATGAAACACACTCTGCGAAGGGAACGTTCGGTTGTCACAAACACCTCAGCACTCTTTCTCTGCCCCTACTCATTAATCTTGACCTTGCAGCGTTTCTCCCATCATATGTTGTTCCTCCTGTTAAAGACAAAGGTTTTTTTTTTGGTAACTATGAGGGCACAGTTGCAGACAACAGCTTGTTACGTGCTGAACAAGAGAAGTGTTGTAACTCAAGCGTTATCTCTGAGCTGAGTATCTTCAAAAAAAGAGGACTCACACACACGACCCATGAAGCATAGCAACTTTTAGAAGGAAAAAGGTATTTTTCTCTTAAAAGATTACTTTAAAAACAAAAAAACCCTCTAAAAATTATTTGCTGTGGAAAATGTGCAGTGTATGTTTATTTTACAGAAAAGAATGAGGTTATATTGGTTGTGCATTGGGTCCCAAGACCCCACAAAAAGTAGCTCCATATTTTAAAATTTTGTTTGCCAAAACAGTCAGCGTTGAATTTTGGTGTTTGGCCTTTGCTATTCTTCCAATGGTCTCTTCTTGAATTATGCTGATTAATTGCTTCTGTTGTTGTTTTTTTGTGGCTATTTATTTTTTTTTTAATGTCACCTTGCTGATATATTCTTTAAAAAAACCCTGTGGTCTTTGAGGTCTTTCCTCCCATTAGATGTAGTATGTCACTTTTATGGATTCCAAAGGAACAGCTCACATCCTGTCATGGCAAAAGGTGGATGTCTGGGGTACTAAAGATTAGTTATCTGACGGCAGATTTCCTTCTCTTATAGGGGAATGCCACTGGGGAGTATTTATTTACTAGAGGAGAAACAGTCCAAACAAAACCCCCGTATTAATCCTTTCTGGTAGAAGAGCTAGATTTCTTGAATCTAAGCATAACTACTAAATAATGCCAAGTCTTAGCCTCTCGCCTTCTCAAGGCAGAAGTGCTAAAACCTGTTGGAGATCTCCGCGTACTCTGGGTTTTCCTTCAAGTACTGCGTCAATGCAAAGGTCTTTTCCATTACAACAGGGAATAGCTCAGACTAATCCAGAGACAAGAAAAGATATTGCTGAAATAACTTGCTTATTTTTAGGGAATTAGTAGGAACAAAACCTCTACCTCCTGAAATTTTCTGCTGTACCATGACTTGCTTCATTTTTTTGATTAATAAAAATTAACATGCCATTTTATATTTCACATTAGTGTTACTTGTAACCCACTGCTCTGCCAGTCAACCTAGCGAAGAAAGGAAGAGCTTCCCCTAGATTTGAGTTTTAAACATTCTGTCGCGGGTATGGTGATGTCTTTTCATTTGTGTGAGAGTATGGCTTGAACTCTGCAGTTGTTTGATGAATAATGGCATGGACTGTAAGCCAAATCTTGGGCAAAAATCACAAAATTTAAGACCAATGGAAATATATGCTATAGCTCTCCTTTCTTCCCCTCCCCCCCTCCTCAGCCAACTTACACAAACGTGCATTGTCTACCCAATGGAAAAGACAGTGGTGGTGTTCCTATTACTCAGCGTTTTTACAAATTGAGATGATTTCTTGCACTTTATGGCTTTGATGAGACAAGAATAACTTTTAACTGGCCTCATAAACACCGCCTTACAGTGTTTGGCAAAAGCTGCCGTGCTGCTTTTTTATTACCTCTCTTTTGGGTTTTGTCTTGTGTTTTTGGGGGAAGGGCTGACGGTAATTAATTTTACAAGGGTCCTCTTGCATTTTGCATTTTACACTGTAGTATTTCATAAGTAGACCTGGTATTCTGTAATGTTTCCCATTGGTTCAGCGATTGCTGCTGAAATGCAGCGCTGAAGAATGGGCATCTTGTCTTGGTTCAGCCACTCTTTAGCCCTTGTAAGAGTTTGTTTTTCATCTTGGAGACAAGTATATTAATACTATTAATATATTTATCTATTTCACTTTCTGCTAAGATATCTTCATTTTCTGGGCATTTTTCTTTCCTGCATGAAATTAGTAGCCTTTCTGAAGAGTCGAATTAAATTTAGATGCAGAATGTTTTTCTTTCTCTCTTTTTCTTTTTGAGAGCCAGGTGGGAAATTAAAATCTCATCTCCTGAGGTCTCACTCCCACAAAAAAAAAAAAAGTACTAAAAAGCTCATCTGTCTCTGAGAGTCCATAATTTCACCACTGTTTGAATTGAATGAAGAAGGTCTGATACTGGAAAAATTGATTCTTGTTTCATATCTTCAAACCCTTTGAAAACAAATTCCTGTGTGAGATACCAATTAGAAGCATTTGGGATAAAGACGTGAGGGTGTGAATCTCCTGTCTGTGACAAATGCAGCAACATAAAATTTACCAGTTTTTTGGAAATGAATTCTCAGTGTAATCGTACGAGAATTGTGAATGTTGGATTTGAGACTTCACTTTCACTTTTAGACGGACTTTTTTTTTTCCTTTAAGTTCATAAGAATTAAATATATTTGAAGGAAAGTCCAAATGTTGTCAAGTCTTGGAAACTTTTCCAAACAGATGTATGGATTTGCTTATGCAGCGAAAGGAGAAATAGAAGTCCTGGAACTAAAGGTCTTAACAATAATCTACTTCCAGAAACAGGCACTCTTTGCTTTTTAGGTACTAATTTTTTCAACCATCAGTTTCCTGTCTAATACATGACGAAATGAAGACCATCATGATAAATTAACTGGATTAGTTCAAATAAACCAGCTCATCTAGACAAACTATGTAATTTTTGAGATGTCTGTTTTGAAGGATGGCAATCGGAGATTGAGGTACAGATCATAAATAAGACTGGCAAACTGAATTTTATTTCCTTGGACCACTATTGAATTGCCCAACGAACATCATCCAGGTTCACTGACTTCAGCCAAGTTTGGATGAAGGGCTCGCTCTTGTTCCAATTGAATTCTGTGAAAAATTTCCCTGTTCTTGAATTAGTCTATGAGATATCGCGTACGTTTGTACTTGCCTGGGAAATCTTTGGGGAAAGAGTAATAAAGAGGGACATTTTCCGTGTTGGTATTTGCTGTGTGAAAAAGGACTGACTTTGGTATGAAAGCCGGATACCTCCACAAAAGCTTTGCAAAAGAAAGGCTTAAATTAGTACCATATAATCCTCTATCTGCACCCAGGGATGTGTGGAATTTAAGCATGCTGCAGCACGAAAACAGTTTTCGTTCGTATAGATTCAGTTACAAATAAATAAGTAAGATGCTTTTATTTATCCTCCACTGAGGGACGAGCAGTGCAATATCCTGCATTAATTTTACATGAGATATGAGTTTAAGGTACATGTGCAATTTCCTTCTAACTCCTTGTATAAATAAATAGCATTTTTTTTATGCCAACAGGAGATACACATCGGTTAATCCATTGCTTTCTGTTATTTTGTCTCCAATTTTATGGGTATGAGATAAAATTGAATTAATCTTTGTTAAAAGATGACCTTTTGAATAGGTTCCCTGCTGAGTGTTTTAATTATTTGAGCAGGTATTCATGGCTTGAGACCCATGAAAGATTGATTTGCTTTGAGTGTATCAAAGAGAGTGGGTCAAATTAATCCCTGGTGTAACCTCACTGAAGTCGGTGCCATTTCTGAAAAAGCAACAGTGAAAATACCGTTACAGGAATACCTATTTTGCCCAGGAGACTATTCTAGAAAATTTATCATATTCATCATATTTTAGTTGTGCAAACTTTGTTAGCTAAATGAGGGCGTTTGGTTGGATTTTTTTTTAATTCTTTTTTATTTTTAAAGACCACATGAGAAACGCGTTCCTTTATCAAAGAGCAGGGAGATGGTAGACCACCCTTGGTGCTAAGCCACCCAGCAAATCAAGGCGTAGGTGGCCCCCACAGCTCTTTTAGCCCCCCGGATGGTGTAAATCAGGATGCTGGGCTCAGACCATGGTCCTTGCTGATGCAGAAGATGCCAGGGCAGCTTTGGCTGCTGCCCCATGCGTGTGTCAGTGCCCCAGTGATGGTTTCCTACAAATCTGGGCAATGTGTATCCTTCCTGTCTACATAAACAGACAAATTTAATTTAGTCTCCAAAGGCTAAATAACGGAGCAGGGTTTCCAGGAAGCCAATTATTAGTTAAGCAGGGGATAATTGGATTTAATAGGAAAACTGTAAAGGGCCTAAGAAGCGGACCAAAGACCTGAGAACAATAGGTTGTGTTGAAAGAGAGCGAGTCTCGGGCTGGAGGGTAACTGTCAGCGGAGTTCTTCAGTGACTGGTTTTGGACCAACATTATTTAATATTTTCATTAATGACTTTGGCACAAAAGTCAAAATGTGCTAATGAAATTTGCTGATGACATAAAACTGGGAGACAGTGTCAACACTGAGGAGGATTGGATTAATTAGGCAGGATTAGATGACCTCGAAGACTAGAATAATAGAATTAGGAAAAAAATTGAGTAGTGCGAGTTCAGGGTCACGTCCTGAGGACTGATGAGATGAATATCATCCAGCAACAACAGGAAGAGAAAGACCTTTGGGGCATTTAGTTGATCACAGGATGCTTTTGACCTGTTAATGTGATGCGGCATGTTGTGAAAGGCGCCGTCGAGTTCTCAGCAGAAATCTGTCTGGGGTTGTGGTTACCCGTGCTCGGGGAAAACCCACCGGGGGCTGGAGCAGATGTCTGGAAAGGCTGCCTGGCTGATCGGGGACGGGAGAGCCGGTCCCACCGGAGGCTGGAGCATCTCTGCTTGTTAAGCTGAGCAAAATGAAGAGCGAGAGGGATACAATTGCTCTGGATAAATATATTGGAGGATAAAGGGAAAAAAAGGGGGGAAGCTGTTTAGAGGACGTTTTTGTCAGCTGGACAAGGGGATATAAACTAGTTTTGAATAAATTTGGGCTGGAAATTAATGGAAGGTTTCTAACTGCATGAGGACTGGGAATACTGGGCAAGAAACATTACTGGTTTTATGAGGGAGAGGACTGACATATGGTAAAGGTTACGACTGTCAGTGGGGAGAAGGCTGGTGCTGATGGCCCAGAAGCCCTTCCAGCTCTCTCTTCCTAATAGTACAGAGCTCAGAGCTCCCTGGTACCCAGCTGTGCTTCGTGTAACCCTCAAAAGCAATTTACAGACACGTCTAGACAACCATCGCAGCGTTTGAATAGCTTGCTGGTATCCGTAGAGGTCTGAACACCAGTACACAGAGGGAGCACGGCTAAATTTTTAAGCCTGTCACTTACACACTCAGAGCTGTGTCTGCCTTTTGCGGAGACCAAGTACGTTGACATGGAACAACCTTTGGAGGGGCTGAATCTCGAATTAATGCTTAGTTGGCGCCTGTGGTGCAGATACATTTTCCATAACTTTTTTTCAGCAGATGATTTGCTGTAAACTTTTCATTTTATAGGGCACACAGAAAAGGGAGTTGGAAGAGGGTAGGGTTCATCTTGAGTGCAATGTCTGTTCTAGCGAGGAAGACTATATATCTTGCGGTTATACCTCAAAAAAAAAAAATAAAGACGACAACTAGCAGATGGTTTTCTGAAACACCACCGTGCGAGTCAGTCACACTGCAGGATTATGACACGTTACAAAGAAATACCAAACATTTCTTGGACACATCTGGAGAGAAGTGCTTCCCTGTCTGTACTTGACAAGTGTGGTCATTCATGTATGGGAGCGAATGTGAAAGGCAACTTGCTGTGCCTGTAAGTGTTTTTAGTGACTGTACTCCTGATATTCCAGGGGATCTTAGACTTACTCTGACGTGCTCGGATAGCCAAGCACCCCAAATTAAAATGGCAAGAGACAAATCCAATTAGAAATCCGTTACCACCTTGCCAGTCCCATACATTCTGCAGCTGAGAACTGCTTTCCCTTGTCCGTATTCATCTGTCTCAGCAACAGCAAGCTACAGAAGCAGACGACTTGAAAGCTTTTGGAAGCTCTTTGGCCTTTAAATTGTCCTTTGGGAAACAATATAAATAGAGTGGGACAGGCAGCGGAGATATCTATCCTGCTGCAACAACACACGCACACTAGACCTTTGGAAGACTTAGTTTGTTTATCAGGTCTTTACAGCAGTCCCTACACTGATTTAGGGAAGGAGAATTAAGGATGTACAGATGTTGAGATGTCCTTGATGAAAGTAATATTAAGAATGGAGAAATAGGACTTTTATTTGGGGGGGGAGGGTGTGTGGTGTGGTCACATAGAGTCTATCTCTGCTTCAAATTCGAGGGCTGCTGGAGCCCAACACCTAGGAATTACCCAGGTATTGACTGTGAGGGGGACAGCAGAAGGGTAGACAACAGGATCTTTTGCTTTCTTAAACAGGTATGGGCTTGACGCTCCTTAGACAGTAATGTGTGTGTCATGAAGTGCAGTAGGGGAGAGCTGCAGTCCAGGACTATTTTTCCTTGTACAGATTTTGATGGAGAACAGTTTTGTATTTGGTCGTGTTCTTTACAGACCACTAAAAATACCCAGGTGAAGTAAAGAACATGCAAATATACTATATGCAACATTTATTTTCATGTCCTAATTTAGACCTGATTTTTGGTTTTAGAACACCTGTTTTTTTAATGTCTTCTTCAGTAACATATTCTTTCCATTTGTAGAAGGCCAACCAGAAGTGCCTATTACTCTGAAATTTGGCAGTTGATTATAGATATCCTTTTTTATTTCCCACCTTTCTATAACTGTTTTTACAAAGGCAGTCCCATATGGGTTACTGAGGGTACGGAGCTGCAAGACTCAGTACAGTAATTAGCTTCTCGTTACGTGCACAGGTGCTGTACGGCGTTCTTCAGTGGGTACTTTGCTCAGCAGCATCGAATGTTAATGCTTTTATTTACTTATTTCTGTTGCCTGATTTCCACGGTCTCCTCAGATCTGCATATGTGGGACAAATGGGGTTCTTTGAAACAAACAAGCAGAAATCCTTTTTTTGTGTCTCCTGGTTTCTTTGCTGCTTTGGAGTTGAACGCTGCTACCAGGAAGGACACATGGAGAGGTTCACTCGCTGGCGTTGCTGTTGGTGTCCCAGCCATGGCTGCTGTGCCTTTCACAAAGCACTTCCAGCTCTCTCATCCTTCACGTTGTGCCCATCCACAAGTGGTGGAACACCAGTTTGAGATGTAACACGGTTTTGAAGATGAAGGGTGATTGGGAAAAGGGATTCTATGGGTTCATGCTGTCACCTGGTGGCATGGGCACTTGAGCTGCTGAGCTGTAGGAGGTGCTGGATGATGTAAGTACCGACGTGTTATTGCCCAAGGAAGGGTTCCTACTCTTTATTCAAAGTGTTTGGAATAAAACAGGGCTACGAGGTGAGCTGGGGTGGCCCCGTATCCCTTGTTACAGCAGCTTCCCTGGTGCTTGTTGCAGGGTCGATGGGAGATGTGGGACCCGTGTCCAGATCCACCTCTTGCCGCTGCAGAGCTGCCCGCCTGAGTACCTGGGGGCTGTTTGCTCACTCAGGATCTGCTTTTTAATGAACGCACTTTCAGGAATGAATTTGGCTGCTTTCAGAGAAAAACTGTAGCCTTCACAATTTTTCATTTGAGCTAAACTGAAGAGGAAAAGTTTATAAAGAACCGCTGGAAGGGTTCACCGTTGCTGTGTTCCACTACAGCGCTGGGAATTGAACAATTCACTTGTAGCGTTTGGGCTCCAAGACGTGATTTGTTTGCATTGGAAAATGATTTCTGACTGCTGTGTCTGTGGCAGGAGTACGTATAAACCTTTTGTAATGTGGCAAACACAGGTTTCATCGCTGTTTCTCGGAAGCCATTTCCCGAGTATGACCTGGGAGTGTTTGACTTGCCCAAATGCAACCAGTTATAGCCCTGTTTTGCTAAGGTGTTTTAAAATTATTAGTTTATTATTGTAGTGTAATTATATTCCAAGACCAACTCTTTCCAGAATTAGTTTTGGTTCTGTTCTTACAAGTAGGTATTATTTGCTTTATGTAATTGTAGATCTTCAGTTGCCTTGGCAACGTAACACAGTTTTAAATTTAGAAACTAATTTGTTTTCTGTCACTTTGCTCTTTACTGTTAAGGAGACAAGCTGTTTGCTATTAAATAAAACTTAAAAGGAAGGAGAGATAAAAAGTGTATAAAAATATAATGTATAAAATATCATGTAACATTCACTTGTAGATGAAGGAGAAAGCACTGGCAAGGCCAGGAGGGAAACTCCTCTGTTCCTTAAGAATTTGGTGGAAGCTTCTTTATGCTGCTGAGGGTGATGTGAATGGCCGTGTCCCTGCCCTGCTCCAGGGAGAGCACAGGGCATCGGAATACCCTTCAGCTGCTGCCTTCCCTGGTGAGGTAGAGAGGACATGGGTTAACCTCTGGGAAATATTCCATGGGATAAATGTGCATAGATTGGAGTGAAACATTTGCTCCACTGTGTTTAAAAAAGTATGGGATGCAAACTGGTCATGGTCCAGGACCCGTGCAGACACACCAGTGTGGCTCTGTGCCCGAGTATTGCCTCCTGCTCATAGGCCAGGTGGCAACGAATGCTTTTCTGCGCATATATGTATATGTGTGTATATAGAATCACAGAATGGTTTGGGTTGGAAGGGACCTTAAAGACCACCCAGTGCCACCCCCTGCCCTGGGCAGGGACACCTCCCACCAGACCAGGTTGCTCCAAGCCCCGTCCAACCTGGCCTTGAACACCTCCAGGGATGGGACAGCCACAGCTTCTCTGGGCAACCTGGGCCAGGGGCTCACCACCCTCACGGGGAAGAATTTCTTCCTCATATCTAACCTAAATCCTCTCCTCTTCCAGTTTGAAGCTATTACCTCTCATCCTATGAATATATTGTCCATATAAATATATATAGTGGGTCTGCTGCAAAGGGGTACTCAGTGCTAGGAGGACCAGAGTCCCAAATTCCTGGGTTTATAATCCCACTTCTGTCATTGCCTTTGTTTTCTATGGCAGGGAAGTTCACTTGGCCTCTCTAATTTTTGACTAAAATACTGACAATATGCAAAGTACCGAATCAAGCATGTGGAAACTCAGAAGTGAGCTTTTGCCCCCAAAGACAGTCCCCTTTTACCCTCTTTCCTACAACTGAGACATTTTCTAGTCCGTTTGCCTGCCTGGCAGATGTTTATCTAACCTGTTCTTAAAAACCTCTCCTGATGGAGATCCTTAAAAAATCTGTTCCACTGATTAGCTCTCCTCAGTAGTAGGAAAAATCACAATATCCTAGTTAGATCTTCTCTGCTTCTCTTTAAGCTCATTACTCTTCTACTGTTTCCAATGGATATGAAGAAAAATGTCCTTCCTCCTTTGTTGCAGGAATTTTTTACGTATGTTAAAGGCTGCTATCGGGCCTCTACTTGAGGGTGTGTGGGATGCAGGAAACACCAAAATAGGCGATATGTGAAAAGCAGAGGAACAAAACACCTTGCCAACTAGCGGCATCACCAGCCCTATATCCAAAACACTGGTAATCCCGAGTTCAGCTGACGTTGTGTGTGGTATCATCCAGGGTGTTTAACACACAGCATTAGTGCTGCTGAATGGGATGAAGTTAGGTGGGAGGTGGGATCGCTTAGTCATTTTGCTGATGGAAAAGTTCTTGAGTGGTGGAAATCAAATGGGTACCCTAGACTGAAGGCGTACGCGTTTAACGGTTCTCAGCCCAAAACATCAGAAGGTAATGTGGGTAAGAGATGCAGGTCCCTGAGGTTTATTTTTCCATGCGATGTGATTTAGGAAGCCATGGTTAACCCCTATAGCATCTTAATTGTTACTGTTTTCCACTCAGAGCCAGAAATAGCTGAAATGTGTGTTTGACCTTGGAGGGACTCAAGTGCCTTCTTGAGCCTAAAGACATATGCAAGTGTGTCACTGCTCTAATTTTGTATTGTGTAGATTAGATAAAGTGTAGGTAGGGTAATTATTTTGTTGGATGACTGTTTAGACTACTGCTTTAAATTAAAAAAAAAAAGAAAAAATTAAAAAGCAAGCACTCAAAAATGCTGGTCAGTGTTACTATGCGACAACTCAGAGAGGCTGTTACAGGAGTAAATCATTCTGTGTGGTTTTTTGGTATTTCTGTGTTACATACTTTGTGTTAGTATGCTTTAGAATATATATTGAAGCAGATAAGATTGCAAAATTAGATGGGACTGAGGTGTACATAATCTCACAGCAGAGAGCTTACACCAGTGCTCAGAACTTTCTAGTGTTGTGTCAGCAGAGGATTCCTCAGGAAAAACCCATGGTGGTCATCTCATAAGAAGGACATGGGCCTGCTGAAGCGTGTCCAGAGGAGACCCACGAGGATGATCTGAGGGCTGGAGCACCTCTCCTATGAGGAGAGGCTGGAAGAGTTGGGGCTGTTCAGCCTGGAGAAGAGAAGGCTCCGGGGAGACCTTATTGCGGCCTTCCAGTCCCTAAAGGGGCTACAGGAGAGCTGGGGAAGGACTTTTTACTGGGGCATGGAGTGATAGGATGAGGGGGAATGGCTTCAAACTGGAAGAGGGCAGGTTTAGATTGAACATTAGGAAGAAGTTTTTCCCTGTGAGGGTGGTGAGGCACTGTCCCAGGTTGCCCAGAGAGGTTGTTGAGGCCCCATCCCTGGAGGTGTTCAAGGCCAGGCTGGACGTGGCCTTGGGCAACCTGGTGTGGTGGGAGGTGTCCCTGCCTATGGCAGGGGGGTTGGAACTCGATGATCTTCAAGGTCCTTTCCAACCTAAACCATTCTATGATCTCCTCTTGGTGCGGGATTAACCATACACTTTCACAGCTTCCTTACAAGTGCAGGAATCTTGGCCATATAGCAACAGGTCTCTAGTGCCTACAGCTGGCTTTTGTCTAACTGGTTGTGTATGCCACTCCTCAACTTGCCCATGAAATCATGAAAGTGCGGAGTAGATATGCAAAGAAACATTTTAGATGAACCCCTGCTTTCATGACAATGTTTGAGGCTTTTGCTTCCTAAAAAAAAAAATAAATAAAAAATTAGGAACCTGACATTATTACCAATAAGTGGGTCAGTCTACAAAAGGATAATAAAGGAATGAAAAGAAGGTAGAATAAAAACTTCTGCTGGCAGAGATGGATTGCTGGGCTGAGAGTTGCTGGTGATCAGCATTGCTATGCAGCGATGTTTTTAATGGCTCTTTATTCAGCCACTTAAAATAGATCATTTGTGACAATTCAGGACACTACTAAACATGCTTTGTCACTCTGATGTGCCAAATATGTCAGAGAAATAAAATAATAATTTTCCAAAGTCCTTCTGGGAATGCTCTGTGGCAAAGCAAGCTCGTTTTTAAGGTATGTGAGAGTTTCCTTTATCTTAACGCTTAGTCCACTGTGGGTTTTTTTTGAGATTTAATTCTCAGACTGTTTCTGTAGCTTTGGATTAAAATGTGATGTTCCCTTGGAGACAAAGGTGGTATTTTATATTACATAATATGATGGGTTCGGTACTTTTTTTTTAAACAACATATAAATCAGCCTGGTATCTTTACAGCGAAAGGGAGAATATAAAATATTGATGTTACTGCTGTAAAAGTAGGTCTTTCAGATTAATTTTTTTTAATAAAGTAGAAAGCCAGGGATGTCTAAACGACTAGAAGAGTAGGCTGGTGAGTTGAGCCGAGTCGTTGCAGTTTTGTGTTGTAGGAGGTGTTTTTGTCCTGCTTACACGGGTGGCCTCAATTAGGGCTGCTGAAAACTGGAAGTCGGTAGTGAAAACTTTTCTCGCTGGACATCGCGCCGAGCCCCAGTGCTGCCTCCGGTTCTGCAGAATGTGTTGTGTTGGTGTCTAATGTTCAGTAAGGGTCTCTTTCACCCTGTAGGCTTAGAGCCTTCGTAGCACTGTCTGAAACTGTGACTTGATAGCCTACAGTGCTCGAGCACTGTTTGTGATAGGGGTCTCAGCTAAACTTCATACAACCTTTAGATCTGTTAAGTATTTAAAAACAACATATGTATCTTGCAAAGACCTTTTGCACACGATAAGTTTGATTTGTGCGATATTTTTTTTTTTTGTGTTTCTACTTTCAGGGACTGCTAAACTGATAATGTAAGATTGTTTTTTAAGGTTTTGTGTTCTTGGAGAAAAACTCATGTAGATAAAACTAATTCAGTAGACCTATATGCATCGATTTCCAGCATGTATGAAGCATTGTATGGGGTTAGATGCTCAGCTTGCTTTAGCATTTTAACAAGAGCGGCAGAGGGAGGATTGGCTATGTAATGCCATATGTTGTTGTTTGATTATGATCTGTGGTCCTAATCAATACATTAAGAATAATAATGTCAAATTTATCCTTCAGGCTTTTATTTCTATAGAAACGAGTAGCAATCGGTGTAGAGGAATAGAATTTGGGAGGTTTCAGTTCTGTGAGTCTGAATTAAACTCGGACTAATGCTGCGCTCTCCTCAATGCCACTTTTATGTAATAAAAATCAGATCTGAAGCAGAGTGATGCTGCATGTTTGTGCATCCATGGGTGCAGGAGAGCAGGCGCTGAATCCTCCAGTTATTCAGGAGTACGGTGAGCTAAAAATTTGACCAGACGTCATAACATATATATTTAAACATATAAATTGAAGTAAATTTATAGAAGTTCTCTATGATTTTCATAATACCTTCTGTGCCCAGAACAGCTAAAGTTATGTTTAAGTAGTTTCTAAACGCTGATTACAGACTCAGTACGACTGAAAGGCACACTTTTATATAACTTATACATTGTACTGAAATAAAAAAAAAAATATATAAAAAATTGAGCCTGCACACAATCTTAAACAGGAAAGAGGTGGGTGTCAGTTTTGTAATCCCAGTGTCTGGCTTTGAAAGTCGAATCTGAAAAGCATGCAGCACTTCTGCTTGTATTTAGAATAAGACTTGTTGAATTTGGTTCAGCCAGAGAAAAGGAAGCCAATTATAAGTAAATCCTTTATTTTTAGTTCAAGTAGAACAATACGCTGTACCAACCAGTACAGCATTTGGGCGTCTTCAAATAATCTTTTTTTTTTTTTACCCAAGCAAACACTGTAAAGTATTTATGAATAACTGACTAGTACTTATCTTAGCTCAAGTTAAAGCATGACAAAGTCAATGGATCCGTGTTGATGTAGGTGCTTGAGGAGCTCGCCTCTCCATAGATTGTAAGAGCGCTATTCCCAAATCCTTTGGAATGTGGGGGAGGAAAAAGTGAAAAAACCTCATACCTTTCTGCTCCGTTTGCTTTCATGTCACTGTCAATATTCCTGAGTTAAACTATAACTGAAAAGTAAGAGGTATTGAGTTGCTGTTCCTGGAGCTGTACGAGGACAGCGTGTAGTAGTAGAAATATTGAAACAAACACAAACCTAATAAAATGTGCAACGTATGTGTATTGTAATGCAAAATCTCTCCTAAAGGTGAAAATTATGGCTGGTCTGGATGAAAACAGCTCAAGGTTTTGAGCAGTTATTCATAGTACACTGTGAGTCTGGGAGCACTGGTTACCAAAACCCCCATTGTTTAGATGGGCTCAGGAGCTGCGGGTGGGATGATCTCCCCAGTGAGTCGTGGGTGTGCAGCTCCTCGTGCGCAGATCACCCCTTTCACCGGGTCATCCCTCTGTTAGCCGGCCCATGCTTTGCCCAGAGGATGCTCGGCTCTCCCCATCCTTGCTTTTAGCGTGCACAGTGCTGTTTGTGCCACTGTCTGTTGGCGTTTCCACGACGGAGTGCTTGAACTGGGCTTTCGGACAGAGCTCTACTTTAAAACCTTTTGGTTTTCCCCCTCGGATATTAAGAGTACACAAAAATTAGAATTTCCTTGATTTCACTGTTCTAGTTTTCTGTGACATCAATTTAATACTATGTACTATACAAGAGTAGCAATACCAGTAAAAAACATGCAGAAGCAGCATAAAGGAGACCCAGTTACAGCCTGGCTATATTTTGTGTAAGCAATTCCCCGTGTTGAAAGGTGGCATACTGATGCCTGCCTAAAAAAACTGAAGTATCTGGGAACACAAATCATAAATTTAATATATTTGCTTAATGAAATGCTCCCTGTTTCTTTTGTATTCTTTCCCATCTAATTATGCCATCTGTGTAGCTGTTGTGAATGCAAAAGGCTGCGTCGACTGAATGATGCTTCAGCAGAGCTGCTTCTATCTGTCCAACCTAAGAAATTAGAGTGACTTAAAAGACATTCTGCTTTTTAATTTGTTTGATAAATATGCCAGTGCTTCTCATTTCATGCCGCAGAAGCAGAAAGCCTTGTTGAATGACTGATGTGTACCTATGTGATGAGACTGCGAGGCGCGCGCTTCCCTGTGTTTGACCTGTTGTGCGTAGGGGCACTGGGACATCTCCTCATCATAGCCTCTTCCCATTGGCATATATCTTTCTGGGTTAACCACTGGACGTGCAGTCCTGCAGTATTTTATCAGCATTTCGTTATGAGAGCTTTGAGCAGGCAGATGTTTCCTGGAAGGCATCAGCAAAAGGCACTGACAACTTTATTAGGTCCTGACGTGAACTTGGATGCATCTTTGGAATGGATTTGGAAGAAGTGATGAAATGGCAGCAACTCGCATCCCTTAGAGTAAAATAAAATTCAATCAGTCTTTGCTAGATATCGGATGAACATGTTTAGCCAAACCTACCTAATGTTTCTCTTAATTTGGACATTTCAAATGATCCATTTTGCTGTGAAGGGATTCCAGAGATGACAAGCCTGAAAAGAAAACATTGGAAGTACATTAAGAAATACAATTTGCACAGCTAATTTATGTATATACTTCATAAAATGATAGGATTTCTGCAGTGTTAGGTTTTAACTTTATGCCCACTCAGTTTTCTTATCAGCTGTGTGCCAGCGGCTATACACATAATTCTCTCTTTCACTGCTTACTGGACCCAAGCCTACTCAATTTAGTTTAGCTGGCAATGGCACTTCTCACTTTCTTAAAACACAGGGCTTTCCAATTTCCAGGAATGTTTATAGTATCATAATAATTTGAAACAGGTGTTCAAACCTCTCTCCTCTACTGCGCAACAGAAGGTTTATATATTTTTCATTCTATATGGAGACAAACCATAGCACTCAGGATGACCATCTGTCAATGAATTTCTTCTCTTTTACTATAAGCAATATGGATATTTTTTTCTTTTTCTTCTGTGAACATTGGTGAAGCTGATGGGACGTCCCATTTCCCATATAGAGTTTTATGGTTAGTCATTTCCAGGGGATCGGCCTGCTTGATTACTTGATGTGACTTTCTTCCGTATTTGGATAATTCCCATAAAAATAAGGCTGCGTGTGCTTCAGTCAAAACTTCTTTGTGCTTAGTGTCCCTGTTTGAACCTAGTGAAACCCTCCTGTGATATGGGATCACTCCCATGGGATGTGCCCCGGAATGTCGGCTGATAATGAATAACGGGGGATCTCGGAAAGGGCTGTTGGTCCTGCTGATGTCTTTGTGCTTTCTCAGGGACAGATGTGCTTTGCATATGCTGGGTGCTCCTGGGTGCTGTCTGAGCTCATTGTCCCACTGTCGTCATCTCATCCAGACAGGTCTCATTCACTTCTCTGGAGAGAATAAATTCTGAAAGATCTTTTTCTTCAACAATCCTTTGTTCCCCCAATAATCCCCATCCTGCAGCCCAGCACTCTTCCTTTTCTTCCCCCCTTCTTTGTGTCCCCTGACCCTGCTTGTGGCCTCTTGTACCCCACCGTTTTGCCCCAAGCTCATCTCCTGTCCAGCTCATTGCGTTGCCATTGGTGGTCTTTCTTCTGCCTTTTGGCTGCTTCTTGTTTTGTTTTGTCCACCAGCTTTGGCCCCTTCATGACTATTTTTGCGGCAATGCTGCAGGGTATAGACTCTACACTGGGCAAGACTGAAGATGCTCTGGGATTTAGCTGTGCAACTGGGGTGGTAGTGGTACCTTCGTGATGGGTTGCCTCAAAAAATGGGGTTTCTGATGGGAAGGAAATACAAGCAATGTTCTGAGCAACAGTTCAAGCTTTGTGTGGTCTGTAGGTCATACTGTGGAACCGAGTATTTGCCTTTTACATTAAGATCGCTTAGGTAAACTGTGGGGAGAATAGAGGAAACTGGGAGAATTTGGAGAAGAGAAACAAAGCTGAAGGTGCCGTCCCTCCAAGGTGCATGGCTGCCGACATCTCCACTGCGCATGGTGGGGGCTTCCAGCTGTGCCCGAGAGCTCGGAGCTCCCTTAAATGCCTCTGCCAAAGTGCTGTGCTGTCCACCTTCAGCCTGGTGTGTCATTCAGTGACCCTCTTTGGCATCTTGCAGAGGGTTTCTATTGAGTTTGCATCTATTGAGGAGAGATAAATGGAGAGGTGTAAGGAGAGAAAGCTAATCGGGCTGCTTGATGGCTGGGGGGCTGTGGGAAAGGGCAGGGAGACTCAGAGAGGTCCCCAAAAAAGCCAGCAGATAGCTGGGCTTCTGTTAGGAGACTGAAAATTCAGTTGGGTCTGGGGTGGTTTTGTAATGGTTTGCTCTTTCTTTGAACTTGCTTAATAATATAGTGTCATTAATGTGCTTCTAAGTATGTTAACACAGCTGCAAGCTATTGTGTTTTATGGATATAACAGATCTTGTATCCCTGCCCAAAGAAATCTTATGGGAAATTTTCCAAGAGCTCATTAATAGCAGACACTAAATATACATTCCCACTACAAGAACAAGTACTCTCGGGTCTGGTTAATTGTTACGTCAATTAATTTTATACAAGAACGCTTCTGAATGAGCAGGTGGGTGAAGGCTGCAGATAAGTGATAGGCTGTATCAGTCTCTGTCCACTTTCTGTTCCATCCCGTCCAAAATTACCCACGTGTATCTCCATCCAGAGCTGGTTCCTGGAGGATGGCTCACGCTGAGTTAAAATGAAACCTTTTCCATAGCCACGCATTCAAGGGGACATTTGGTTGGAGCACGAGGTTACTCACTTCACTTCATTGTTTTCTGTATTTTAGAGGGAGATGCGACTCTTCCCTAGGTAACTCTGTCAAGCATGAAGATTCTCCCGCCCTTTCATAGTTTATATATGGGCTGTTACTTATTTTGCAGCTGGGGACGATGTCTCCTCCTCCTCCGGAAAAAGCAGCGTTGCAAAAGGGTAGACAAAGACGCGGCTTGGGTAGCAGTGAAGATCTCCCTCCCTGCACCATGCTTTGGTCAGAGTGAGGTGTCTGGTGAAACGGGCTTCTGTTCTTGCCACCCGTGTTTTTCT
This sequence comes from Anarhynchus alexandrinus, assembly GCA_008711295.1. Taxonomy (NCBI): domain Eukaryota; kingdom Metazoa; phylum Chordata; class Aves; order Charadriiformes; family Charadriidae; genus Anarhynchus; species Anarhynchus alexandrinus. Next base: position 115,241 of record VUYV01000784.1, on the reverse strand, counting down.
CAGGAACGGAAGAAATGACTCTTCAAACACAATTTAAGAGATTTTTCAGAGCTGTCTTATGGTTCAGTCCAAACTAGGATTTGTGAGCCATTGTGTGCTGAAATGAATGGGATCTGGGCACCCAGAGCACTTTGGCAGATTTGAGCATCTCAGCTGCACAAGAAAAGGTAATTCACCTCGGCCAAGTCCTCGGTGTTATTAACTTGGGGACTCAGTTCCACTGCTCTGGTTGGCTACGAAGGGACTGGAGTTTGGCTCTTTATTCTCAGGCATGTCTAATCCTCATACAAAGGAAATAATTATTATTAGTTTATATAATTTCAGTAATATGAAAAACACCAAGAGACTTTTTTTTCCTAGCTTGACTGACAGATGAATGCTAAGAAATAAAATACAATTTATGAAAGAGAGACTATAAAAATAAATAATAGAACTGTTCCTCCCCATAGCTTTCCAGGGTAGTTCAGAATAAATAACTCAGAGTAGTTTTGCATAGAAAATTTGACTAGCAGGCGAGGGCAGATTTCCCTGAATCTCAAGAATGGC